>JAJJMB010010117.1:1034556-1291105 GCA_023531105.1 Papaver atlanticum | reverse complement strand
TCAAATACCGGTGATTTTAGGTCGCCCATTTTTAGCCACGTCTAATGTCGTTATCAACTGTAGGACCGGACTTATGAATATATCCTTTGGTAATATGACCATTGAACTAAATGTCTTTAATGTTACTAGACAACCTTCTGATGATTTAGAGGAAGTGAATATGATTAGTACTTTGGTTCAAGATCTAGTTCAGGATAATTTGGACGACACTTTGTTTTGTGATTCTTTAGATGAATTTGATGAGACAATTATCTTAGGTAAGATAGATGACCAAACTTTAGAACTAGAAGAAGCTCTCGAATATTTCAAGGACTCTACAGACCCAGAAATTCAGTCACTAGTGTTAGGTCTTTCTGTGAGTAATGATGACTCTAAGTTTGGGGGTAGAGAACTGGAAGAAGCTCTTGATTATTTTAAAGACTCTGAGGATCCGGAAATTCAAGCAATAATTAGAGGTTTGTCTGAGAATACTGACCACCCTAATTTTGGGGGTAGTGATAACCATGGTTTTTGAGAATACTAAACCCCTTCTCCTCTGGTTCCCTGGTTTTTATAAACTCCAGAGCCTAGAAATTTATGCCTATTAAGGATGGCACTAACCAATCTAAGTGGATGGAAGCATTTTGGTTTAAGAGTTGAGGGACCAATCTGATTAGATGGAAACATCTAAAAGAGTCTATTCATAAAAGCACAGAACTCAGGTGTTAGAAATAACATGATAGTTTCGCCATATCTCGTTGAGTCCTTTTCATTTTTATTTTCATTTTATTTATTTTTTATAATATGTTTCTCTAAGTGATTAGGTGGGGCTCACGATTCAAGTTGTTACCAATGCTAGGGTGAAATAGAGCGATTGAGATACCAAACAGTTGTCTGAGAATACTAAACGCTTGCTCCTCTGGTTCCCTGGTTTTTGATTTTTGGGTCATAACCATGTATTTTGTGCACCCGACCCGTTACCAAACAGTTACAAGTAACCCTTGGGTTTCCTTGTGAAAATCACTTATATATATATATATAAAGAATTTCTTTTGATATATACTTGTTCGGTAACATCAAGACTCTCTTGAATTTGTTTGGTGTGCACAATGGAAAGATGCAATGAGGAAGACAAGTTTGATGATGCCAAAGTTTTTGAACTTCATGAGGAACCCATCTCCATAATTTGCTTTCAAGTAATTGATCATGAAAAAGATCTTCCAGTTCAAATGTCTCTTCAATTGGTTGGAAATCTTCTTCAAGATTTTGCGGTCATTTGTGAACAACTTGAAATTGCATCAAAGAACCTTGCGTTTCTGAAAAACGAGCTAAAGAAAGCATATGATCAACTCACCCTTGTCCGTTCTTTGGTTGCTGATCGTGTCTAAGTTTTTTTTGTTTTTTTTGTTCTTTTGATTATTGTCTAGGAAACTTCTTATGAAAATTTATTCTTGTGTTTTTAAGAAGGATAACTAGGGTTTGGGTCCGGAAAACACTTAACCATCATTGGATTATAAACATAGTATGCATTCTTGCATGTATGTGATCCATGACCGGAACTATAGTATGCATACCTGTATGCGTACATGTTAGTTGTGAAATTCCGAGTACCTAAGTAAACATACCCGTACGCGTACTGGTGAAGGATTTGGGTCCGGAAATTTCTGTTGTGTTTGGAAGTATGCGTACCCGTTTGCATACTGGCGAACCCAAACTCAAACCGGCTACTTTAACTATGCGTACCCGTTTGCATACTTGAGTGGTTAAAGTTCTAAAATCGGTTTGTTCATGAACTAATACATTTATATAATAAGGAATGCATTCTTTGCAAACCGTGGCTATAATGTTCATGAATTGATTCGAGTGAATCAAACCGATTTTGCTTCAATTGTGTTCTTGTATACTTCTATGAGAATATAGCAATTGAACAACTCTATAACTAGTTTCATTTGAGTCATTTGAACTAGTTGTGGTTAAGATGAATAAGGTTGATATGAGAGTGTTCATATAGCTAACTTCGGTTAACTACTGTTGAGCCAACCGAGTGTACACGTTTAGGGACAGTTACTCAAACCTAAATGAAGGTACATTTCATTTGTGTATAACAAGCTAAGTTTGATCTAACGGTTGAAAGATATTAGCTTGAATCTAATCAGGTTTTCATCTAACGGTGAATATTGAATGCTTTGTTACCAAGGTAACTTAGATTACAAACCCTGATTTGAAAACTATATAAAGGAGAACTCTAGCAACTGGGAAACCTAATCCCCACACCTCCTAGGTAATACTAGTTGCGACTAGAGTCGATTCTCCTTTAACCTTAGGTTTTTCACGAACCCCTGTAGGTTAACAACTTAAATACTTCATTGGGATTGTGAATCCCGAACCAACTATTTTCTCTGTAGTTGCGTGTTCTGATCTTGCCATGTTCTATCGTATTGAGTACTATCTTCTCTAAGATTTGCTCGAGATTGATTCTCCGATAAGCAAGATAAAAAATAGTTACAAACATCTTCGTCTCATCTTTTGTGATTCTACAATATCTTGTTTCGCTACCATACTATTAAGATTATTGTGAGGTGATTGATAATACTAGGATGTTCTTCGGGAATATAAGTCCGGTTTATCAATTGGTTCCTGCGCACCTTGATTTATCAAAAGCAATGTTTTAAGAACCGGACCAGTCATCGAATCGGTAAAACTACTGGATCAGGGTCAAGTGGGATAACCAGTGGTTCACTGGGTCACCTATTACAACTACTGTGTATCTGTAAATAACTCTAATCCTATAACATTAATTAGATAAAGTCAAATATTATCATTAGAATCACTAGATAAGTCGAATATTATTATTAAATATGGTAGGGGTAGTGGTTAGTATATATTGATAATGTAAGGACTTGAAAAGAAAATGTTAATATTTAGTTTTCTTCCCCTCAAATTCTTTCACTGATTGATTCTTCCCATTCTACTTTCTTTTTTTTTACATTCTCCCTCTCTCTTGAGAACGTATCTCACATGAGAAGAAAACATGATACTATGTTCAGAAAAATGAAAAAACAAAAAAAACAAAAAACAAAACCTATTTTCCTTCTCCATTCATTTGACATCTTGTTATTATCTTTAAGAGATCGTTTTTCATTAGAATAGGATTTTCTTTTTATTTGCTTGATGAAGAATTGAATAGATCTGATGCATGATAAATCTGATTTCATAATAGATTCGATCTTTAAAAGCATAAATACAACAATAATTTAAAAAAAGATTAAAAATCATGAAACTGGTTGAAGATCTGTACTCAAAATTTGTGATGGAAAACAACCGGGTGAACCGGCAAAAACCCAGCTAGGTAGGTGGGCCAGCGGTTGGACCGCCCAGTTCATCCGGTTTATTGTTTTTTTTTGGAATATTGGTGGGTCAGTAATGAACCAGACCATTTTCCTTACTGGTTTACCGGTCCAACCGTCCGGGCTGGTTCTTAAAACACTGATCAAAAGACGGAACAAAACTCGTAGGTATTTCTGTGGGAGACAGATTTATCTATTCCAATAGAATTTTCTATGTGAGACAGATTTGTTTATCAAGTCTTCGACTTTGGGCCGTAGCAACTTTTGGTTGTGGGTGAGATCATCTAAGGGAATCAAGTGCGTAGAATCCTGCTGGGGTTCAGAGATGTAAGGAACGCAACTATACCTTGATCAGTGTGAGATTGATTAGGGCTCAACTACATTCCGGTCCGAAGTTCATTGGAAGTAGGCTAGTGTCTGTAGCGGCTTAATACAGTGTGGTGTTCAAAACTGGACTAGGTCCCGGGGTTTTTCTGCATTTGCGGTTTTCCTCGTTAACAAAATTCTGGTGTCTGTGTTATTTCTTTTCCGCATTATATTTTGTTATATAATAGAAATATCACAGGTTGTGTGTTAAGTTCAATCAATTGTGAATCCAACCTTTGGTTGTTGATTATATTGATTGACACTTGAACATTGGTCTTTGGTACCGTTCAAGTTGTTTCACATAATAATCAGGCTTGCGGATTTCTATCTGTTTGATTTGCTGATTACATTGTGAAACAGAGATATAAACTCTTTGATATACTTTTCTATAGATTGAGTCTGATTGTCTAGTTGATTCTCTTGAAAGTATATTGGAGTTTATCTATTCAGATTGCCGAACGAAATATTGGGTGTGGTTGTTAGACCCCTGCTTTTTCATACTTAGGTACAACATCTGGGTAAAACCTCTCGATAGAATTTGAGATCTATTCAAGAACAGATCCTAGCTTTTGGGGATTTTTTTTCTCCAGAAAAACTGTTGTTTAATTTACGAAATTGAAGTGGGTATAAGCAAAATCGAGTTAAAGAAAAATAAATTTACACTTTCGTGATTAATTTATTGATAAAATACCATGATTGAGATTAGGGTTTGAGCAGTGGCATCAATAATGGTGGCAGGTTCACATTTGTTTATACCTTAGTCGGTATGTATCCAAACTAGCAAATGCATTGTTTGACACTTAATCTTGTTAAAACAGCTGATGATGATGATTAATGGTGAAAGGATTTAAGAGGCAGATACCCATTAGTATCTCTCGAATGATAGTGATAAGAAAAAGGGGTTTAAAGAAAAGATCTTTGGACTGTTATATAATCTAACAAGTGAAACCAATCATCTGTTAAAAAATGGGTTTAAAGATTGAGCTGTAATTATTTCTTCTGTTTGTACTCAGATGGGTATATGAACAACTGTATGATTGGTACAAATTTTTTTCCATTAATGGCGGGTGGGTTTCTTCGTAAAAGAAGAGCTAGTTTTTTCCAGATGGGGAGAGTAAAATTACTCACGTGTAATGATTTTAAACAACACCAGATCAATCAGTAACCATCCGGTAGATTCAATAATCAAAGGCCGTAAGATCAAATTGATCATATTAAAACACGTGTCCATCCGAATTTGGGCTTAAGGGTATTTCTTGGTTTTATGTTCTTTTTATTTTATTCTGACACACGACTCGTACACATTTATCTGATCTGTTACGGCACATCCAAGTTAAAGGGGGTTTCACCAATTAGTGGTTTAAAAAAGAGGTAATGCAAAATATGTATCTTTTTTAAGGGGGAAACACAAAATCCGCCCAAAAGCTGGTATGTGTTCTCTAGTGTTGATACTCTTTTGTTTAATTCATTATGATCCTTGTTTTTCGCCTTTGCCAATTTTGTTGAGAGAAAGGGGGATAATTATTAAGTAATATCTTACTATAACATATGACTTTTCAAAGCATTATGTAAGGGGAAGTGGATTATAATCTATAGGTTTTACCTATTATGAAGAAAAAAAAGTAAGTATTGACTAAGGGGGAGAAATTACCACCGTAGTATTGTTTCAAAGTTGTGGCGCAATTGAACTTGGAGAAAGGTAACAATACCATGCTTTTGTATAACAACCATTGAGCAAAGTGATTTTTCATTCTAAAAAACTCTTATTTGAGTATTCTCATAAATTTTATCGCTGGATCTTCAACGACAAAGGTGCCGAAATGAACATATGCAAAATCATATAAAAACTTGAAGAACGAAGAATTCAAGACGGTGTTGAAGAACCAAGGAAATCAAGCATGATATATTTTGAGCTGAAAGATCGATTTATTTTGAATCCATATATATTGATAGTTTTGTCACTAAAATTAACAAAGGGAGAGACTGTTAGAGCACTGGTCGGTCGAACTCGCAAGTTTTGTCATCTCAAGCTTGTATTGTTTGGTCGTCTATGGCTTGGTTCTTGGACATCTGGTTCAGGTATTCTACGTCGACCTTGAATCTTATTTGATATCTCAGCTATATTACTCTTCAGCTTCCAGTTCTTGAGTATATGTTGTATTTTGTCATCTACAACTATATTTTGTTATCTACAACTACTTTTGTTATTCTACTATAAAGATAAAACAATATAATTTGGAAAAAGAAAACACAGAAGACACAAAAAGTTTTGCTAACGAGGAAAACTACACCTGCAGAAGAACCCCGGGACCTCGTCCAGATTTGAACACTGAATTGTGACCCGCTACAGACACTAGCCTATTATCGACTTCAAACTGGATGTAGTTGAGACCGAATTCACCCTCCAAGCAGTTCAACTACATTCATTCTCCTTACAGGCTCTACATAATTGATTCCCTTTGCTGACGTCCTTTACAATCTAAGAGTTGTTTCAGCCTAAGTGAAGACTTTTGATACAAATCTGCCTCTAACAGATAAGCCTATTTGATTTCCCTTTAGATCGAATAGATCAAGGTTTAGAAATATGTTTGCAATAGACAAAGCTAGCAAACCTCACAAATCTTGAACACTTACACTTAGTTAGCTAATAATCCTGGATTATTAACCACTTCTCAAGTACAATCTTAAAAAGATCAATTCAAAAGAGTTTTAGATATTTATCCTTGGGAGTCACAAAGCCTGAGACAAAGAAAACTTCATGATTTCTATCTATCTTATTCCTTAAAAAGATTACTAAAACCTAGATAACAAAATAAACAAAATCAAGATACACGAACTATTAAGGTAGAGATAGTCGGACCTTGCTTCACGAATCCCTCCGTGAAGTCTTTAAGTCGTAAACCTAATTATGTTTCTCATAGGAAACCTAGGTTCATATAGGACAACACTAGCAAACAACTAGGATGCAGAAGTGTCGGGGATTGAATTTCCTGGTTGTTTGAGTCTCTCAATTTATAGATTTTCAAGATTGAGGGTTATTAGAATTCAAACTAAGATAACTTGAGAATCAAGAAAATACTTTATCTGTTTAGATGAAACTCTAGTTAGAGTTTCAAGTAAGCATGTGAGAAACTTGTCTTGAAATTACATAGAAGAATATAAATTGTGGTCCGGGCACCAGAACCGTGTATAATGATAGTTCTTGGAAAATATGCCTTTCGAACTTAAAAGCAATATCATGTTCATTTAAACACTTAAAATTTGAATCATGATTCTCAACACAAAGTGTTTTAGTGATCAATGATGTCTTAGAGGTATTTATGAGAGTCATAGCAATGTTGAACATATTTTGGAAAATAGTCTATAAGCATGTGCTGATTCGTACTGGGTAAGTATGCGAAACGGTATCTGACTAATTCGTGAATTCAGGGACCAATAGTACACGTACTAGGTATATGTACCGCTTGGTTGTTCACGAACTCAGATCCTTATAGTATGCATACTAGGTACGTGTATGTACCCATTCACGAATCCAAAACCTTTAAGGTACGCATACTAGTACGTGTACCCACCTATATTCAGGAACCTCAGATATCTATGGTATGCGTACTAGGTACTTGTACCTACCCTGAGTCCAGATTTCAGTAAGTTCTTGAAACTCCCTTTTGATGTTTTGAAACATTTCGAAATACCATGGATATAAATATCATTGCTTGGGCAATTTCCAAATGATCCATATGATACAAACATAGTTCTTCAACAATAAATTGCTTCGAACTAAGATTGTTAAGGACCTATGAACATCCATTGCTTGAATCATATTTCAAGATGTTTAACAAGACAAGCTTGACTCAAATTTTTTGTAATGCAGTATTAAATCCATTATAAGTCATACGACATAGTCTTATATAGATATAATATTAATCCGTATGAGTAAATAAAATGGTTCAGTCGATGAAGTTCTCCAAATGCCTTTGTTGATCTCCAGTCTTCAATCTTCGAGGGTGACTCAGTGATGTATGATACCAAACTACCAACCTCTAATCCTAGTCCGAGACTTGACTTTAGTAGACAAAAAATTAAGATATAGTTTTGTGCAAATGGAAATAAGTCAAGTCTTGTATTACAAACCTCAAGTAGATCTTCATTGATGTCGATACGTCTTCATAATCTTCAAGTCTTGAGAGTAACACTTGTACGTCTCAACATTTATAGACTTCATAGTCTAACCTAACAAAGTTAATTCTAGTAATCTAATCAAGCGACTTTTCAGTTTTGATACTAAAATCTGACAACCAACCTTGACATACCAGCGCTTGGCGGGTTCAACCGAGCAATGCTCTAACAGATCCTGATAAAGTTACTAAGTTAATTATGATCTTAGTTAGACTTATCGAAATAAAGGAAGATTACTTCGGGTATTTGTTCCTTGGTAAGAACCTAAGTTGATTATTTTGGTAGTTGTTGATTTGGTGTTGCTTATCAAAAGTGGTATGTTAGACCTTCGATTCGCTCAGACTCTTATAAGTTGTATCGAGTTCTTATGAATTTAAGAATCCTTTTAAAATCCTTATTTTATTTTTTCACGTCTTTGTCATTTTTGTGATTATCACTGAGAAAGAATATATGTGCTAAAAGGATTTATCAAGGGGGAGAAACATATCATGTTGTGTAGTATTACATACTATGAAATTGAATAACATATATGTCCGGATTAAATATATGATTAGATTACCTTTAGAGGGAGTAAATTTATTTTTATTCAAATGCTTCAGCAATGGCTTTTATTTTTGAATATTTGCATGGATTTGTACAGTTGAAACTTGGAATCAAGCGTATGGAGATAGAGTTAAGAGATTGTTAGGTAATATAATATCTTTGTATTTTAATTCTTGTATTCTCCATATGTAAAGAGTCTTTTTTAGTAAATTTACAAGGGGGGTGGGGGTGTTAGAGCATTGTTGTATGTCAAGTTTGGTTGTCATATGTTAGTTCCAAAACTCGAAGTTGTTTGATTAGATTTCTAGAGTAAACTTCGTTAGGTTAGACTAGGAACAATAGAATTGATGAAACTCGCTTGTGTTACTCTGAAGAACCTAAATACGTATCATTATGAACATATCATCATTTTGTTCGATGTTAGTAACACATACTTGATTTGTTTCATTTCTTTCAAGTTGTTTAGATCGAAAACATAACATACGAAGTTTGTTTATGTATCTCTAGTATTGGCAACTTGATCATTTCACCATGATCAAAGTGTCAAGGAAGGATATACTAGTTGTTTTGTACAACTTTGGTATATGTAGTTACGAAGTATAGTTTAATCTATTGGACTTCGTGGGTTCGACATAACACTATTTGGTAGTTCGTTATTATTTAGTGTGTTGAACTTTCAGGTTGATTCCATGCGTATAAAACTATATTTAACTACATGAGTTTAAGAAAGTAAACATGCGAAACTTTTTTCATAGTTCAAAGGAATCAAAGGATCTATTCTAGGACCTATATCTTGAACAAGGATATTTATTAGGACCGATTCCTTACCAAGGATCTCTACTAGGAATAATTCCCAAGGATCTCTACTAGGACCGATCCCATGGATCTCTAGTAGAACCGATCTTTAGTTTAATCAACTTTGTATTATTGGTTTGTCTATTACTTTAAGGTTTTCGTAGATATTAAAAATGAATTTTGACTAGAAAGGAAAGTTCATAAGATGTCGACATAATATATTTGAACATGTGCCAAAATTTTATTACTTATGGTTTAGGTATTTTCCTTGATACTCAAGACGAAATCCCATAACCGAAATATTCTAAATATCTTTTAGATATTCTAATTTATACGCTCTCCATACCCCGGAGGATAAGCATATATCTTGTAGATATTTTAGTAAAGTATACGGTATATATTAGCTAAAATTTGTTAACATCCAAGAAAGATTTCGGTACATATGTTGGATTACAGTTGTAAGAAAACAAATCCGAAAATATATTTTTATTGCATATCTTTAGGATTTTAGGATTTGGTAATTCCTTGTTGTCCAAACATATCTTGGTAATTATAAATAGTAGGGCTTGTATTCTTACAAACTCATCCCTTGAACACACTACTTAATTGTTAGTGTAAAAAGCCCACTGGAGTATTCTTTGAAATACTCATACGAGAGGAAAGTATCCTAATTATGTGAAATCTCTTATGTACTCTTCGTTTAAAGTCTTCTGTGGGATCAAATAAGCTCTAGTAGTACCGTTGGTGGGAAACTAAGAATCATATTGTTATTTTAATTTTCGATTATTGATTTGATTGACTAGTGGTAAAGTTAAACCCTGATAAATCCAGTTTATTTATTTTGTGATCATTTTCTTATGATATATAAGGTCACTCGAACTAGTTCAAGGTTCGACGATTTTAGATCTGCTTTATTGCATCTAGGTCTGAAGTTAAAACTTTTGCTAATCTATTGTTAACAAACTCCATTTTGTGTGTGATCGATCATTAGTTGAATCAAGTTGTTTGTGTAGGTACTTTAAAGACCAGAAGATTTCTTTTGGTATTTTAATCTTCGTGATAACTTCGTGCACACTTGATTAACTGGGATCCGACAAGATGTTTATCTCAAGTAGACTTTAAAGTTTTTCGTATAGATCAGAAACCTATCTTTATGTTTCTTTTTGAGATCTACTTTGATAGTGTGTAAACTAAAATTGATTATTTCGGTAATTTTTATCTTAGTTGATCTAACCGGACAAATAAGTTTATATTGATTAAACGGAAGAACCTTTGTACTCAGCTTTGATTAACTTGGTTAGTCTTGGAAACTTATAGAGAGGTTACTTAAACAGATTAGTCTTTTACTGTTTCGGATTACGATCCAAAGGAGTTAAGTTGCCTAAGACTGTCTTCACAACGGGCGAAGCAACTTGAGATAGTAGACTCTATCTCGGGGTTCACGTGCGTAGATCATATTGTTTGTAGGCGCAGGGATACTTAATGAACTAAGTAACCTGAAGTTAGTTTACTTGGTCTCAACTATACAAAGTTGTAGGAGTCTTTGTATAGCGGCTTAATTATGAGAGTATTCAAAACTGGACTAGTTTAATTGAAGTATATTAAGTTGTAGTAGTCATATTGGTTAGAGATGTAATATTATGTTGGAAGACATGTTATTTAATTGAAGTATTCATTCTCTTCATAATTATTAGTATCGTTTATGTTCTACCGTTTATAACTCCATGTATGATTGATTGCTAGTTTGTTAAGTTGCAAATTAAATAAGCATGCATTCATATCTATTGCTAGACTAGGATTTGAGATCCGAAATTATCGAATGATCCTTGTTATAAGTAGCATAGTATAGTTGTTAACGACGAGATGTTGCCATACAATTATATGTAGAAGCGTAACCTAGGTTGAATCCATGTGGCTCTTGTGCCAGATTTCTTAAAATAACCTGAATTCATAAATATTAATGCTTTCATCGGGTTAAACTTAAGTGGCTCTTGCGCCAAGTTATTTAGTGAAAAGGATTCAAAGAGTGGCTCTTGCGCCTTGGATGATAATAGGAGTTTTTCCGGAGTAAGCCTGCGATAGGACGCTCTAGGGTTATTGATATTGAGAGAAAATGAATGTTGAGATTAATTCGGTTGATAACATGTTGGAAGATGGAAGATGAAAACTCAGTTATGTCATTCAGGTTTTGCAGACAGAGCCCATTACTTTAAATATGTAGATAGAGTTTTTTGCATCTTTTAGTTAGTCATTTCTGCATTGTCTTGTCTAAAATGTTAGAGGCGTCTGTATGTATGTATGCATTGTATATCTGACATTGCATAACTAATATATCTAATTCAACATCGTTTAATCATTTATTTCCCATCTCTTTCTTCTTTATTAATAACATTGCAGCATGCCCGCAAATGAATACTACAATCAAGAGTCCAAATTTGTGCACCCCTATAAAACCGGGGTGCACATTCTGGCCTATGTTATTGGTGGAAATTTGTAAGATAAAACCAGTTTTGGTATCAACATCTAATAAAGATATTTTTTTTAGTATAACAAGAGTTTCCACATAATATATATTCTCTCACTTTACGGACATAATTTTATCTTTGTTTTCTCTCTTTGTGTTCATCCATTGACCATATCTCTGCAAATCGGAAATGGATATGATATTGTCTCTTTTAAATTTTTATGTAACCTTTCTGAATCCGATTTCTCTCGTCAACTTTCATGGTTATCTCTTCATTAACTATTGGTTTGTTGGAATCCGTTATGGGATATTTGATTTCATACCCTCAATTTTGATCTTGATCACATCTTTGATTTCACGTATTGAATTTTCGAATATTTGAACAATCAAACTCTGTTGTAGAACTAGAACATGTATGAAAGTGATAAGTTAATGTATCTAGGACTGTGACATAGATTAGATCAATACAAGATGGAGAGACTGTGGGTCTCCATTCTCTCTATATTTTTTAATCTTAGATAAGATTAATACAGTTGAATCACAAGATCTGAGTAATTTTGACCATTAATTATTTTGGATGAATTTTTTCTTTGCTTCCTATCATATCATTCCCCACAACATCCAAAACCACCATTCTTCCCGGTCTCTTTATTTTCTCGAAATATGATCCACATCTTCGATATCCATTAGAAGCGGTTAGTGGTCGATAACAGAAGTAATCTAAGTAACATATGATTAATCGATATTTGAGATCATAATCATATATTTAGCTATTGCCGCAATAAAAATTGATTTCATATAGAATTTCGAAAGCTTCTAACATACAGATAACATTTGATTATGTATCGCGGAAAAAAAAGATAACATTTGATTTTCAATTGAAAATCTTGGTTCCACATCTTCCGTTTCCACTTTTGATTTTTTGGCATGTAGAAATGGCGGAGAGCACATAGAAAAAGGAGAGAGCAAGAAGAAACATACATTACTGAAAATTTTGTAAAATGTGCTTACTCTTTCATGAACGCAATTTTAGGAAACAAGAATATAAAAAGTTAGAAAAAACGAAAACCACCGAATGTAATTTGGGCGAATCAATGATTTTAGGGGTGCACAAATTTGGACTCCTACAATCAATGATTTTTTGTATAATTATATTGATTCTCGCCCAATTATACTCATCAAGTTCTCAGAATAGAGATCCAAAATAATCTCCTTTATTTTCCTTTTTTGATGTATAAATAGATCCCTTGCCGACCAATTATATACATATTTATTTTTCCCAGGTTTCTTCAAAATCTACGAAAATAAACTCAGCTCTTCCTATGAAAGTGAATTACAATTAAAAAATAAAATTATGTTTAAGTTTAATAGTTGTTTAGTAACTTGTAGAAAATTTAGCAATCAAAAAATAAAGATAAAAAGAAACTTGTTAAACTAAAATACTAAACCATTCTTCATATATCTTATTCACTCACTTGTGACCGGCCTTATATAGGCTACATAGGTAAAACCCTAAAACAAATCTAATTAACCGTACTGAAAATATAACTCCTAAACTTTAGGATTGCAAAACAAAATATCAACTAAATTTTAAACCTCCTAAAGACTAGGATAACATAAAGAATATCCAAAAATATCTCAAATAACTAAATCCTAGATTTTTCAAATTTCAAATATCCTAAAAATTAGATTGTCAGGATTGGTGTTTGAATTAGTTCCAACATCCTCCCATAATTCAAACATCTTCTTTGTTACCATCATCATCATCATCATCTTCATCATCACCGTACATCATCATCATCAACATCATATAATCATCTTCATCAGCATCATCAAATAATCATCATTAAAATAATTTCAACTCTTCTTCATCATCATATGCTCCTACGCAGAAATTTGCATGCTCTTCTTTTGTTTTTTCACGACAGTATTTTTCAATATGCCCAAACTTGTTACAGTGGTAGCATTGCAGAGGCTTCTTATCTTTGAAGTAACAAACATCAGTAGTATGGTTTGTCCTTTTGCATATTGAACATGATTGAGAAGAATAATTTTTACCCTTTTCTTTAGCCATAAGAGCTTTCTCTTCATATGATTTCAATTTCAGTAACCTGTTCAACCTTTGCTCATGTGCTTGAAGAGACCCAATTAGTTCATTCAAAAAATAAGTTGACAAATCTTTGGATTCTTCAATAGCAGCTACTACATGGTCAAATTTAGAGGGAAGAGAATGTAATACCTTTTCAACAATTTTTTGATCAGAGAGTTCTTCACCATAAGACCTGATTGCATTCACATTTTTTGTGACTTTGTCAATTTTTTTTGCACTGATTCATTGTTTCCTATGGAAAAAGTTTCAAACTCACGACGAAGAGTTTGCAGTTTCACGGTAATCACCTTATTAGTACCTTCATATTTTCCTTGCAACACAGTCGATGCTTCTTTTGCTGTTTTGCAGTTAGAAATATTTGGAAAAATTGAATCATCCAAACCCTCTTGTATGAATGACAAAGCTTTTGCATCTTTCTTCACTTTTTCTCTACACTCATTCCTTTGTGCTGCAGCGAGCCTTTCATCTGGATTCACTTCATCATAACCATTTTCTACTAATTCCCATAAATTATGAGAAATAAAAATTGTTCTCAACTTAATAGACCAAAATTTGAAATTATCACCTTTGAAAATAGGAATGTGTGGTTGCGGAAGCGTGCCATTAGTTGCCATCTCCACAGGATCGTCTGGCTCTCGATGCCAAATGTAGAAAATTTTGCAATCAAAAAAATAAAGACAAAAAGAAACTTGTTAAACTAAAATACTAAACCATTCTTCATATAACTTATTCACTCACTTGTGACCGGCCTTATATAGGCTACATAGGTAAAACCCTAAAACAAATCTAATTAACCGTACTGAAAATATAACTCCAACTTTAGGATTGCAAAACAAAATATCAACTAAATTTTAAACCTCCTAAAGACTAGGATAACATAAAGAATATCCAAAAACAAGCCGTGATCCCAACAAATGAAGCAACGCTCTAACATAATAAAGTGCGACAAGTAAATGTAATTTAATAACTGGATTGAGACCTGTTGAATGAAATCCCTATGGGTAATCTAAAACCCGAAAGAGAGCTAAGGCAGGGGGATCCAATCTCCTCTTACCTTTACATTATCTGTACTGAGGCTTTATCCGCCTACATATCTAAAATTGAGAAGACAAACCTGGTTCATGGAATTAAAATTGTGAATGCAACACCACCCATCAGTCATTTGCTTTTTGCAGATGACAGTTTCATCTTCACAAAGGCTACAATTCCTGAATTCCACGCTACCAAGAACTATCTCTACAAATACTGCAAAGCGAGTGGACAAGAAATTAATTACAATAAGTCTGGCTTACTGCTCAGTAAAAATGTTCATCCAAGACATCAAAGATTATTGGCCAAAATTCTAGGTATCTCTAATTTACACCCAGAAGAGAAATACCTAGGGGCACCAATTAACTTCTTTAGATCTAAAACCCAAACTCACCTATCTCTTCTTACTGCTATTGAGAAAAAGGCAAGCAGCTGGTTAACCCATTTTCTCTCTCAAGCGGGAAGAACAACTTTGGTTCAACATGTAGGACAAGCTATGTTAACATACCAGATGGCAAACTTTCTAATCCCTAAGAATAGATGCTCACTTGAATAGATTCTGGTGGGGAGAGGATCCAAAGTCAAAAAAGAGGAAGCTACACTTATTAGCCATTGAGAATATCTGCAAAACAAAGAAAGAAGGAGGGTTGGGATTCAGAAACAGTGAAATCAATAACCTTGCTATGATGGCAAGAAGTGTTTGGAGACTTATGGAGAACCCTAATTCTCTATGGGCAACTGCCCTAAAAGCAAAGTATTTCCCTAGAACGGATATCTTACATGCTAAGTGTCCAAATACAACATCATGGGCATGGAAATGTATGTATAAAACTATGGAAAAAATTAAACCATTCATCACATGGGTGGTAGGGGAAGGATAATTCATAGATCCTTGGTGTGACAACTGGATTCCAAATAAAGGAGTTGCAACACCAAAGGATAATACAGTACCTGGTCCTGATCTCACAGTGGCAGATCTTATCAACCATGAGAACAGAACATGGGACTCAACTAAACTGAGTGCTATCTTTGATCAATCTTTTATAGAGAAGATTGACGACATTCCTTTTATCCCCCTAGAGATAGATGGATATGGGTAAATGCTAGAGATGGGAAATTCACTACCAAAATTGCATATCACAGCCTCTCCTCAAGAGGTGACATTGACAATTCTGAATTATGGAGCAAGTTGTGGGATCAAAAACTTTCTGCAAGAATAAAATTATTTGTGTGGAAGGCTCTTAAAGGAGCCTTGCCTGTAAACCTAATTCTACATCAGAGAATACACACCTCAGACCTAATTTGCCCAAGGTGTAAATTGAAACAAGAAAGTATAACGCATGCATTAGTCTCATGTTCACATCTTAGCACAATATGGTCTCAAATAAACATCATAAATCACCAGTTTCATGATCTTACCTTTGATGATGGATCAGATACTGGTTGCAGTTGAACCCTTATAATGATGTTTCTAATAGAATTGGTACATATCCAATGATAGCCTGTATGTGTTGGTCAATTTGGACCAGTAGAAACGCAATTGTTCATACTGGAATAGTTGAAGAACCACCCTCAATTTTTGCTAGAGCAAAATCGATGCTACTGGTGCAAATCAATCAACCACACCTCCAACAAATTGCTGCAATTACACCGATCTCTTATATCTCAACTTGGATTTCTCCACTTGTTAATTGGATTAAAATTAACTGTGATGGGGCTTGGAATCTCTACTCAGAAACAGGGGGGATTGGATTTGTATTCCGAAATTCAGATCACCAATTCATTCTTGCAGAAGCTTTATATGTTGGTTGTTGCTCGGCAGAAGAAGCAGAAATCAAAGCAATCAGAGACGCCATGAGAACTGCTTGGGAAAGAAAAAATCAACAAATCCTAATTGAAAGCGACGCTGAAGGAGTAATTGAGAAGATAAATAGGAAAGATTTCTACGGCGACCAGAAAACCCAAGCAATTTGGTCTGATATTGAATACCTAATTACAAAGTTTAAGGGAATCTCTTTCACTTATGTTAACCGCACCGATAATATGGTTGCCCATAATGTAGCCCAGTGGGCAAAAAACAATAAAAATAATATGGCTTGGTCTTCACCGTCGTCTAGCTTATGCCATATTTAAGTGCTGATCATATACCGGCACGCCACATTGCGGCATTGTAATCCTGTTTGTCGTTTGACTTTGCTTATAAAGAAAAAAGGAAAAAAAAAGACCTCGCTCACTTAAAGCGAAGATTGAATCCTCATTGAAACAGTGAAAAAATTGTCTGAATCCTCACTTTTCATTTTTTTTTTTTTTTTGGCTGAGGTTGAATCCTCGCTTCAGTTTAACTTCCCTGTCTCGTTCCTCCCTTTTTCTATCGCAATCGTCCCACATTCTATCGCAATCGTCCCACAACTTTAGCCCGCCCATAGGACTTGGCCTGTTAACTAACACTGATGGTCCGAAGCCGACAGTATCCGGGTTTAAACCGTATAGTTTCGGGTTCGTTACAAGAAGTCTGAGAAGCACCCTACAGCTAAACCCTTAAGCCTCCGTCTTCTTTTAAGGTTTATTTTCAATATCGATTTTAATAGTTCAGCAGCCTTTCTTCTCTCTCTTTAGGTCGGTCAGAGAGCAAGAAAGAGTTGATTTCATCTTTCTCTTTAGGTTAAAGAAATCTTTTTCTACTTCAACCCTAAAGAAACTCTAAACATGGCGACCGCAGCAGAATCAATGGCGGTAAAGTCTCTCAATACCGGCCCTAGCCGTAAACGTTTCATTGTAAGTTTCCCAAACTTAAAAATTTATCCTTTTTTGTTTTTGATTTTTTTTTGTTTTCTATCATAAGTTAATATTCGTTGTTGTTTTTGTATGCTTCAGTTCAAGAATTTTGCACAGAGAATGGAAGAAATAGACATTGATGTTTATAGAAGTTATGATACAAGGAAATCAGAACCATCCGAAGGTTCTACTTATGTTAAAGATTGTCTCGTTGAATGGCGGGTATGTTCTAATTCTAAACAACTTTAGAATTTTTTATATTTGATAGAGTCGGTAGTAGTGAGAATTAAACTGTCTGTGTTTAATATATTCTGTAGGAATTGAATACAGCAGAGGATTTTATTTCGTTTTATGAAGAGATGATGCCATGGGTACAAACGTTACCACAAGTTTTGCAAATGAAAGATGGGATTTTGACTAAGCTTTTGAATAGATTACAACTTCAAGCTAGATTGTCTCTTCAACCAATATTAAGGTATGTTTCAAGCATTCTCTTTTAATCAAAAATGCCCAAGGGTATATTGACTTTCATGCAACTAAAATAGATCAGTCAGTCATTTACAGAAATTCTAGTTTATCTGTTTATGTTTTTTTCCTGTTAAGCCACATTGTCTTTGTGGAATACTTCTTTGAACGGTTTTTCTGGTGACAGGTTGATTGCAGCTCTTTCTCGTGACCTCCAAAAAGATTTCTTACTGTAAGTTTTCTCAACGAATTATCTACTACATATGTAACTTAAAGGATTAATCCTTGTTCATTTTCATTAATTGCCTGTAATGCAGTGTGCTGTTGGTTAGTTTCTTTTTCAATGCAGTATCATTTAAAACATATTTTTTGTTCTCAACCTCATGCAGCATTCTCCCAAGGGTTGCTGATTCATTATTCCTTCTCCTTGAAAGTGGAGCTGACAGAGAACCTGAAGTGGTTCAGGAGGTTTTGAGTCACAACCTTTCCTTTGATCCTTTCCTTTTGTTTTCCAAATACTCAAATACTAACGTGCAGCTAAGATAGTAGCTAATTTTACTGGATCCTTGATTTGCAGATTTTTATATCATGGTCAAATATCATGGTGAACTTACAGAAGTATCTCATACAAGACATTATTCATCTTTTGAAGTAAGTTAATACCTTCCCTGATTTTTTCTTAATTGTGACCACACTAGACATTTTATGACTTTGGAGGAGAAATGTGGGAAATGTCTGAGATTGATTAGACTCCAAACTCCTAATCACATTCAGTATATATTAGACTGCTAGGACTATGCATGCTCATGTTTTTATGTTGACTTGTTACTATTTTCGGTTGACTTGAATGTAATGTATTAATGGAATCTAGTCAATCTGGCGATGTATGTGCCGTTTTTGAATATTGGAGTAAAAAAAATGCAGAGTGTAAAGCGATTTTGTCTTGGATAATGTACTCCCTTCTGGGCAGTCCGGATTTCACTTTAGAGATCTTGTATATTCAATAGCGAAGATAACATATCAGAGTGCGACTTTTGTAGAGTTATCTGTATATATAGGCTTATCAAAACTACTGTGATTGTGTGATTATGTGATGTTGCTAGTTCTGTGTATCGTCATGCTTTATTATGTTAGAAAGGCAACACCTATAGAGTAACTTCCTCGTATGCTGAAGGATCACAAGACGTTTAAGATACTACCCGAAGGATTATGTCCAAGAGCATATGGCGGAGTCCGTCTCTTATTTGCTGAGAAATTCAGCTGTTGCGCAAGCTAAAGAAGGTAATTCTATGGTGCTATCTTTCTCTCTTTAATATCTGTGCTATGTTTTACAAAAAATGTATTGTTCTCTTAATACGGACACAAGAAATTCAGACTTTACAGATGGATAAACATTAGCTTCTTTAGCATTTATATTTTGTCGGTCAGAAACCCTACTGCTAACATATAATTTTTTAGTTCAATCTTTCCTCGACTAGTCGACTCGGTATTAAGTGGAATTAGAACCTACTCACTTCTGTCCTCTAGAGTGACCATTTACATGCATCTAAAATCCACTCCAAAATTCTTCAGATTGTAGTCAAGACAGTTTAGCCGACGCTAGAAGAAAGTTTATACATTGAGGATAATTGTTGGAGTGCAGTTTTTCATCACACTGCTCTTTTCAATTCCAATAATCGATATAGTAGAAAATCACGTACCAGAGTGGTAGTAATATTTGTTAATGTTGAACGAAAATTCTTTTCCCAAAACTTAAATGAATAAATTTGGTCAGCGTTTCTTCAACCTTCTTCAATGAAAATCGACCCCCTGAATTTATCTGAGGAATAATGTATAGGCAAAACTGTAAATGCTGGAGTTTCTAGAAATGATTTGTTGTATATGGAATGGTATACACGTCTCTGACATGTTTTGCTCAGTATTCGATTAGTATATAGTGCAATAGTCTCTTTAGATTAAGCAGAGTAATTCTTGTATAATATCAGGTATTCGGAAGATCATGACGGAAGTTGTAAAGAAACCATCAGATGTGATAAAATCTGGTGTCAGTGCTTTGTTGTGGCATGTTATGAGAGGAACTTCTTCAAGTTTTCATTCAAGAACCGAGAATGAAATTCTGCCATTTCTGCTTGACTGTTCCATCATTGGCATTGGTGATGAGCAAGGAAAGTTGCAGTTACCAAGTAAGCATGTTTTTTTGTAAAAAGGATCACTCGTAGGTGCTGATTTTCAGTAAATTCTGTTAGATTTATTATATATAATATGGTATTTTCATTTTGAATAAACATCATTCCATATCAACGTGTGCTTGTATTATAAATAGTTTAAGGATATTCTTGTAATGGGACCTCTCATTATAAGGCTATAGGTATAGCACATCTCTGGGTATAATCTTTACATATCTCCTATATTATCCTTGGGAATCTCTGAGTTGCCTGTTTTCAGGGCAAGGTGGCTTGATTGGACAAGAGGCTTGCCTCAAGGCAGTTCCGACTCTTAGCAAAATTGGTTACCTTCGTATGAAGAATATATATTATGTATCATAGGACGTACAGTATAAGGCGTAAGGTCACCGCGCCTTGAGGTCTCCATAGGACGTGAACCTTGGCCTCTGACACCTTAGTGGAAGAATGTAACACATGCCCATGAATGTCAAAGCATTAATGTAACTTCAGTAATACCGTTATTATAAACGCAACCTTCTTTTGCAGGCTCAGATACTGTTGTTGAAGTTGTGACTGCTGCCCTTGGAAGAGCGTGTGAGGAACTGCAACCCCAGGAGTTGAAAAAGATGTGGAATTGCTTAATCAGAAAAATATCTGATTGCGTTTGTAATGACAGCTTGCCGCTCCTTAGCCACCTATTGCATATTCTTACATCTACTGTTCGTTTCAGTTCTGGGGGTAAAATTTCTGGTGAGTGCTAAATTGTTGAGTAGTCTGCATCATTGGTTGTATCATTTTTCCTTCACAGAGCACTCAAACTTGTTTCAATTTGTTTTTTGGTTATAGATTACCAACCGATGCTTGACCTTGTGGAGTTGCTAATAGAGAAAGTCATCATACCTTTGCATGGTAGTGATAGTGCAGAAAATTGCTCTTTTGAAGTTTTTGATGGAGTTCTGCAGTTAATGCCGAGTCTTCTTGATGGAGTTATTGCTAGTAATGAGTCAGTGATAAGAGGAATTGCAGGGAAATGGGCTTCTGTATTTCAGCTG
Organism: Papaver atlanticum; assembly: GCA_023531105.1. Taxonomy (NCBI): domain Eukaryota; kingdom Viridiplantae; phylum Streptophyta; class Magnoliopsida; order Ranunculales; family Papaveraceae; genus Papaver; species Papaver atlanticum. The sequence continues at coordinate 1,269,839 of JAJJMB010010117.1, read as the reverse complement.
CGAAACAAGAGGTATGCTCCCGTGGAAAAAATTCTCTGTCAGTGTATTCACTTAAATAAATCTCGAGCATCACTGTAGATTAGATTGAATAATTCTTTGACTATCATTAAATCATTCAACTAAGTAGATCAATAACTCCACATCTCTAATTTTTTCCTTGGAATTGAAGTATGGTGAAGTTCATTGAAGAGCTACTACAAAAGAGGGATGATATACGAAATGTCTTTGGAGATTATATACTAAGGTACTGTTGAATTCTTAGTGCTGCACATCTTCCTACTATTATTTAGTGAGCAAGCATGTCTAATCTTCATTTGCTTCTTCAGTGCGTTGAATGAAATGGTTGTCTTGCCATCATCAGTGGAGCAGAAGGAAATCTCACGATCATCACTGGGGCCAGAGGAAGTTATCTATTTGCTACTGACATACTTCGAGAAAGTGGGAGTTGTCAAAAAAACAGAAGAGGTTTCAAGGCTGTGCAATTTCTTGCGGCAATATATTTGCGATTGGATTTCTATGATAAATGATATATCACATGGGGATTCGTCAAGAATGCGCTTGCATGAGTCTAAGTTGGCTCTTATCTGGGGAGCAGTGACCTGCTACCATCCTGTTTTTGGTTTAACAGGAAACCCATCATTAGTCATGGGTTTGATAGATGCACTTGATCAGCTTCTTACAATTAATGCTGGTAAACATTATATGTTTTCTGATGCTGCTGGCGTCATCTTTGTTCTGTCATACAATGTGCTATGGTTTAGAGAGTAACTTGATCAGGTCACTGAGTTGATCATTGTCCAAGAGATCTCACATGTGATAATTATTTTATTTTAACATAGTCATCTCTTAAGGCATGTTAGATTTTGCTTCTTTTTGACGCTTTAGGATACTTAAGCTAAGCATGTCTTTCTCAGACCATATTGCAGGTATATCTAAAAGCAATTGGCAAAGTTTGGTGGGTGCTGCTCTAGTTTCTTATGTTAGACTGCGACCATGTGCAAAGGCAGAACTTGCAGAAACAAGAAAAATTGTATCTATAGCAGAAAAATTTAAGTCATCGCCCCAAGTTTTGTTTGCTGTAGCTGAATTTCTTGAGCACACTAATGGGTAAGATGGTGTAACATATCAGATTTAATAACATTATTACATTTGTCATCTTACTCAGTTAAATGATTTCAAATGTTCAATTTTTTTCTCTCATATAGTATAGTTTGAATAATTGGGTTTATTACTGATGCGAATGATAGGTTTCCGAGTATAGTAGATTCGAACGAGGATACATGCCATCGTTCAGAGTTTAAGAGAGAGCATGCAGTCAATGTGTTTGCTGATAATTTGTGTCTACCTGATAAGTTGATACGTATATCAACGCTGAGGATCTTATCTCATTATGAACAGCTAGGCAAGCAATTTTCTACAAGTGATCAGCCTGCTGAGAAGAAGTGGAAGACTGAATTTTCTCAGTCAGGCACTGAAGAAAGTGATTGCAACAACGTATGTGCTTTAGTTTTCAGTCCGTTATCCAATGCTTACATTGCTGATAAATTACTTAATTTTGAGCATCGTTCTCTCCTAAATCAGGTTACTCAGCTCCTCCTTGCCATTGACAAGGATCCTATATCAGTTTCTACCAGCAGGCATGTCATTATGCTAATCTCCAAAATACAGATGGCCATTTCTGCTGGAAGGGTACCTGAAGCTTATGTAACTTTACTTTTGAATGGGATTATTGGTGTATTTCATAAGCGGTTTGGGCTTCTCTGGGATCCAGCAGTACAGTGCCTTACAGTTTTGATGGAGAAACATTTGCTGCTTGTATGGGAAAGATTTGTTTGTTATCTTGAACAATGCCAAGAAAAATTTATCACCTCTGACAATCACCTTGAAAGTGTAAATGTTGAATCCTCAAGCACGTCAAGTGGTATGCAACAAACACATTTCTTAGTTCGTCTTGATCACATCCTTTTCATGTGACAGTTAATTATTACTTGCTCCATATATTTCATCAGCTGCTAGTTGTTTCTTCTATAAACGAGTTCATCTTTCTGCCGATATCGTATGCCATACTATTAGTCAAACAGTTGTTACTGATTGTAGCAGTTATAATTTGTGCCGCTAATTGTGTTGCAGATCTGGTTGAGTGCTTCCATTCATTTGTTTCTCCCAATTCTGATGTCACCCCATGCGCAACCATTTTGTCTTTGCTGCTGCGGTCATTACAGAAAGTTCAAGCCATTGCAGAGTCTCGGTCTCGCCAACTCATACCTCTTTTCTTGAAGTTTTTGGGCTATGATGACGGTGATGTTGTGAGGTACCTGCTATCTTCTTTTTTTCTTGAATGATATAGGACTTTTTCATTTTTGTCCCGGTTATGTTTATTCTTACATTTCCTTCTATGTTGAGAATGCAGTGTGGGGTCGTTTAAATCTCATGCTTGTAAAGGCAAAGCATGGAGGGGTGTTCTTAAGGAATGGTTAAACTTGATGAAATTGATGAGAAACTCTAAGTCTTTATATCGAAACCAACAACTGAAAGAGGTTCTGATAAACAGGTTTGTATTATTTTGTCCTTCGCCCTGCGTCTTGACAATAATAGCTTTATCCCTGACAATATCATTCAGGATTTTTATCAAATCATGAATAGTTGTTAAATATTGAGACTCCATAGCCTCGACAAGGGTTTTGAATGAAAGAACGGATTCAGGAATAACATGTGAAGTATTGTTGGTGCTAGGAGAAGTAAAATTGGGATTGAGGGTTTCTGAACCATTCCTAAGATCAACCATCTTGAAAAATTTAGGAAACTGAAAATGGAATTAGGAAAATGATTTTTACAACCGAGAGATTAATCTCCCATTGTGGTCGCCAGTTGTTTTGGGGTAAAAACTGATTCAGTTGGAAATGGTAAATTTGGGTGTGCCGCCGAGAAACGAATCTAAACCCTAAACAAATGCACTGCATGGGAGTACTTTAGATTCGAGAGATCAATTTGTACAATCCTGGCCTAAACCAAGAAATGGCCGTTCCAGTCTTGCTTCGGTCACAAAATGAAGGAAAATGGTTGATCTTAGGGAAGAAAGTGAAGAAGGTGTTTGAGGTCAGAATGTTTAACTCTGAAGGTGTGGTTGTTTATGACTTGTATTAGAATATAGAACTTTCTTGCGGAATGTAAGTTATAAGTTCTTGGTGTTTTATGGATACTCGTGTTGATAACCGTTGTCTCGTGTCGAAATAGGTTGAAAACATATTTATACAAGTCATGATTGAGCGCACCTGATCTCATAGGAAGTGGAGACAGTTAAGTAGTGGAGAAGTGGGATTGTGTAAAAGTGGTGACCATCACGTCTCTATCATGAGGGAAGACTGGTCATCCTTATACCCACTACTCTTTTACCGCTATCTGTAAATCTACCTTGTGCCATCTGCTAAACATGTGGTGCTGCTAAGATTAACTCATAGCGTTCTGTATGTTTGCTTGTCAGGCTTCTTGATGAAAATGATGCTGAAATACAAATGAGTGTGCTTGAATGCCTGGCAAATTGGAAATGTGATTCCTTGCTCCCATATGTTGAACATCTGAAAAATTTGATTACTTCAAAAAACTTACGTGAAGAACTTGCGACATGGTCATTATCTAAGGAATCTCATCATATACAAGATCAACATAGAGATTGTTTGATTCCAATTGCTGTAAGACTGCTGGTACCCAAAGTTAGAAAACTGAAAACATTAGGCTCTCGTAAGGTAAGATTTATCAGTTGCATTTGAATTCTCTTGTAGGATTAATTATTTTATTGGTTTATCTTGTCCATTTGTTAATGCAGATTGTGAGATCTAGAATACTTCTTAAATTTTATTATGTGCTTTCTTTGCCAGCATGCAAGTGTACATCATCGAAGGGCAGTGCTTGGCTTTTTAGGTCAACTTGATGTTGGCGAGCTTCCTCTTTTTTTTACTTTGCTAATAAAGCCATTATTACCCATGTCAAGTGATTGGTTTTGGAGATCCTGTGGAAGTTCTATTGAAGAATTCCAGGCATCGAATGTTGTGAAGGGTCTCACGATTGACGAGGTCGAAGAAATTTCTTGGAAGAAGAGATATGGGTTCCTACACGTGATTGAAGATATATTCAAATCTTTTGATGAATTTCACCTGAAACCATTTCTTAATCTGTTGATGAGTTTTGTTGCCCGGATAATGGAAGCTTGCACATATAGGCTTGATGGCGCTAAAAACAGTGAAGCTTCACAAATCGAAAACTTAGCGAGCGATGATGTCTCAGTACCTGAGGCAAGTGGAGAAGACTCGTTGACGGTAAGATTTTGGTTGTGTTGAGATTGGCGGGTTTGAGAATTTAGTAAACTGTAGATATTGATGATCCAATTACAACTTTTCTTGGTGCAGACAAACACAGGTACAAAGCAGTACAAGGACTTGAGATCCCTATGCTTGAAAATAATTTCGTCTGTTCTTAGTAAATATGAGGATCATGACTTCGGCGGCGAATTCTGGGGTATGTTCTTTGTGTCTGTAAAAGCTTTGATCGACTGTTTCAAGCAAGAAGGATCTAGTAGTGAGAAGCCAAGTTCACTTTTCTCTTGTTTTCTTGCAATGAGCAGAAGTCAGACACTTGTTTCGCTCTTGCATAGAGAAGAGAGTCTCGTTCCTTCTATATTTTCAGTTCTCACTGTGAAGACAGCGTCAAGTGCAATTATATCTTCAGTTCTCAGCTTCATTGAGAATCTCTTGAATCTGGACAACGAGTTAAGTAACCATGGAGATCTTGCAGTAAAAACAATTTTACTGCCTAATCTTAACACGCTTATCCACAGTTTACACGATCTATTTTATTGCAAGCAAAGGTTTGTTTTTCCCATCTCTGGGTTCATTCAACTTATTACTCGTATTGTAGTTCTCATGAATTCTCAAATCAAACATTAGCCTGATTTATGTTTTGGTTCAAACTTTATGGTCAGTTGAGGCATTTGCATATCCAGTCCTAGTTCTAGTGATATGCTTGCTTAATTTTTTCTTTCCTATTAAAAGCAATATGAAGTATTCATTGATTTTAAAAGTTCGGGCTGAACAACTAAAACCCCTGGATCTCTTCTTTGCCATAGTGCTACCAAAATATGAAGCCGGTTCATTTATTGATTTTGCGTTGTTAGACAAGCATCATCTCTTCTTTAAAACACCATTATAATATCTTTCTTTTTTTTGATTTGCTGTTTATTTGTCAATAATGTGAATTTAACTTTGATTTTGCATTTCTATCTATTCTATACTAGGAATTCTATCAAAAGCGCTGGGAAGGCGGAACTTAGAATTTTCAAATTGTTATCAGCATATATCGTCGAACCATTGGTGGCAAAACAATTTGTCGAGATTTTGCTGCCATTCTTGGGAAATAATCCTAAATACTCTGGTTAGAATCATTGATGATTTTTCACTTCTGGTAGTTGTTATTGTCATTCTCTTGAATCTAATGAAGTTACTACTCTTTTTATTTTAGATGAATGCTTAGAGGTCTTGAAAGTCATTAAAGGGGTCTTACCCAAATTGGGAGGTAAAATTACTGACAAAATACTGAAAGCTGTTGCGCCACTACTTTTATCTGCCGGAGTGGATATAAGATTGTCCATTTGTGATATTTTGAATGGTTTGGCACTACAGGATCCATGTGTAGTCTTCCTGGTAATGAATCCTTGTTCCTTGTAAACATTTCGTCCTCTTCTTTTGTTTTTGTTTTCCAAGTTCTTAATATAAACATTTTGTTTCACATGCAGGCAAAATTTGTCCATGATTTGAATGCAATGTCTATGTCTGAAATGGACGAGCTTGATTATGACACACGAATTAATGCTTATGAAAGTGTCAACTCAGGGTTCTTCTATAGATTAAGGAAAGACCACGCATTAGTTATCCTGTCACACGCTGTGCATGATTTGTCATCTGAAGAATTGATTATTAGGCAAAGTGCATCCAGGCTTTTGTTGTCGTTTATACAGTTCTCCGCTAAAGTTTTGGTTTCTGATCCAATGGATTGTGAAGATATGATTGAACCCATGGTAGCGTCCGAGACTTGGACTAAAAAATGTGTTGAACCCATTATAAAGAACTTCATTCTTAAGCATATGGGAGAAGCAATGAGCAGGGAAATTTCCATTCAAAGGGTACTAATTCTTCTTGTGTGTTTCAGTAATTTAATCATTAATCATTTAAAGAAACTCTCAATTATTGTTTTGGTAATTATTTGTGATATTAGGAATGGATAGCGTTGCTACGAGAAATGGCATTGCAACTTACTGAGCTACCGTCCCTAAAGTCAATTGGAAATCTAGCTAGTGTTGATGATGCAGAAAAGGACTTCTTCAACAACATCCTTCACTTGCAGGTGGGATATCCTTGTGCCATTTCTTTGTTTCTTTTTCTTTTTTCACCCAATACATTTAGCTTCATGCAGATTTTTTCCCCTTGTCACAGAAACACCGGAGAGCGAAGGCGTTGTCACGCTTTAGGAAAGTTATTGTTGCTGGAAACTTCTCAGAGGATATTACAAAAAAAATATTTGTCCCCCTCTTCTTCAAGATGATGTATGATGTACAGCCTGGGAAAGGAGAACATATCAGAGATGCATGTGTGGACTCGCTTGCTGCAATATCTGGGCACATGAAATGGGAGTCATACCTTTCGTTCTTACTTGGATGTTTTCGAGAGATGACCTTAAAACCGGACAAGCACAAGATCTTACTACGGCTAATATGTTCCGTCCTGGATCATTTTCACTTTTCAGGAATTTTGAGCCAAGATCTGAAAGATAATGTCCCTGAAATTTCACCTGCCATCACTGGATTGAGTGTTGATGCTACAACGCGGTCTTGCACTACAACTGGTGTCCCCAAGGAGATACAAGTCTGCCTTCAGAAGAAAGTACTCCCGAAGATTCAAAAATTACTGATAGACTCTGAGGGAGTTGATGTTACCATAAATGTTGCTGCTTTGAAATTACTCAAGTTGCTCCAACTAGACACCATGGAATCACAACTTCCAAGCATCATTCACCGCATTTCCAACTTCTTAAAGAATCGTGTGGAGAGTATACGAGATGAAGCTAGGTTGGCTTTGGCTGCATGTTCCAAGGAGTTAGGGATTGAATACTTGCAGTTCTTGGTTAAAGTTATGCGAGGCGCCTTGAAGCGAGGGTACGAGATGCATGTGTTGGGATACACTCTCAATTTCATACTGTGTAAGGCTGTTTCAAATTCTGTTGTTGGGAAGCTGGATTACTGTTTGGAGGAGCTTCTATCGGTAGTCGAGAACGATATTCTTGGCGAAGTTGCTGAGGAAAAAGATGTAGAAAAGATTGCATCTAAAATGAAAGAAACCAGGAAAAGAAAATCGTTTGAAACACTAGAACTCATAGCACGAAACGTTACGTTTAACGAATCCAATGCAATGAAGTTGCTTTCTCCTGTTAAAGCTCATCTACAGAAGTATCTCACACCAAGAAAGAAATCAAAACTAGAAACAATGTTGAAGCAGATAGCTACTGGTATAGAGTGTAACACTTCTGTCGATCAAAAAGATCTGTTCACCTTTGTTTATGGACTCATCAAGGATGGGATGACGGAAGAAGCTCCCAAAGGTAAAGATTTGTTACTAACAAAACCCAGTAAGATTTCGAGCAAAGCATCATCCAACAAAAAGGATGCTTCCTCTCATCTTGTTAGCTACGGATCACAAAGTTCTCATGTTATTACGGGGTTTGCTCTTGGGTTACTGCACAACCGCCTGAAGAAAATGAAGTTGGGTATCAAAGATGTGCAATTATTATCCATGTTAGATCCTTTTGTTGAGCTATTAGGTAACTGCCTTGGGTCCAAGTACGAAGCCATATTATCTTCAGCTCTTAGATGCCTTACTCCATTGGTGAGGTTGCCTTTGCCAACACTAGAATCTCAGGCTGATAAAATCAAGTCTTTACTATTGGATATTGCCCAAAAGTCAGGAACTAGTAACAGCCCTCTTATGGAATCTTGTCTAAGCTTGCTAACAGTACTTCTCCGAAGTACTAGGATCACCTTATCCGATGATCAATTGCATATGCTTATCCAGTTTCCCCTTTTTATTGATCTTGAGAAGAATCCTTCCTTTACCGCCCTCTCACTTCTGAAAGCCATTGTTAGCCGAACTCTGGTTGTCCATGAAATCTATGATATCGCAACACGAGTTTCAAATTTGATGGTAACAAGTCAAAGTGATCCTATTCGTAAGAAGTGTAACCAGATTCTCATGCAATTCTTGCTTAACTATCGTCTTTCCACCAAGCGTTTGCAACAACACATGAACTTCTTGCTTGAAAATCTGAGGTAAGGATTTGTACGTGACTGGTTTTATATATATTAGCTTACTGAAACATCTTGAGTTCATCTTATGATACTTCTGTAATTTGCAGTTACGAGCATGCGAGTGGTAGAGAAGCTGTGCTTGAAATGTTACATGTCATAATCACCAAATTCCCGAAAAGTATTTTGGACGCAGAGTCGTATGCCTTTTTTGTAAAGCTGGTGGCATGTCTTGCTAACGATACAGATAGTAAAGTTCGGTCCATGATCGGTACTGTGCTAAAGCGTTTGATTGAATGTACCAGCCAAAAATCACTTGTTCCCATTTTGGAATCCAGTGTCTCGTGGTATGTGAGTGACAACCAGATGTTGTGGAGCGTTGCAGCACAGGTAAAAAAACAATCGTTGTAACCTGAATTTACCAATTTAGGAGTTTGTTGCTCAGCACTTTGCACACACATAGTAAATCTGGTCCTCCCCCCTTTCCGTTTAAGCAACTCAATATCCATTAAAGTGAAGAAACACAAGCAGTAATTCTGTTTTGGCTGAACTATTTGATATTTGTGATACTTTTGGATCTTTCAGTAAAAAAATGTTGCTCTGAGACAGATCTCTTCTTTCCCTAAGTGCTTTTATCGTATGTGTCTACAGACCCTAGGGTTACTAGTTGAAGTCCTGAAGAAACGGTTCCAGAGTCATGTCAAAATTGTCTTGCCAGTGCACAAGAAAATCATGAAGTATGCCCTTGACGGCATCACTAAACAGCCAGATACTACTAATGAAGAATCTAGGACTCCGTACTGGAAACATACTTACTACTCGATGATTATGTTGGAGAAGATTCTACGCGAATTCCCAGAACTGTACTGGGAAAAGGATTTTGAGGTATGTTGATTTGTTCCCGTTACCAGCTAACTCTGTAATGATTCAGATTTCCACACTTCTCATCAGACAGTGAATGTGCAGTTAATTCATTTTAACTTTGATTTTTACCAGGATATTTGGGAAGCAATTTGTGAGCTCCTATTATATCCCCACATGTGGATACGCAACGTATCAAATCGTCTCATAGCGTCATATTTTGCTTCAGCATCTGAGAGGGAGAAATCTCAGAAGTTGGAAGTAGGAAGTTTGTTAATTATGAAACCGAATAGACTTTTTGCAGTAGCGGTTTCACTCTGTTGCCAGCTTAAAGCACCACTTATAGATGATAAAGAGGCCAAAGTTCTCACTCAAATTCTTGTGTTTGCTATATCTGGCGTGCACAAGTTGGCTGGTCAAAGTGATTCCTTGCATTTGCAGGAATTCTGGTCTACCCTTGAACTGAATGAGCAAAGCCATTTTCTCAAAGCTTTCCACCTGCTTGGATCAAGAAAGGGGAGGATGTTACTTGGGCTTCTTACGTCCAATGTGGTGGATCCAGTTGACCAAGCTGATGATGCCACAGGTTCAGTAGAGCGAGCTGATGTTGCGACAGATGCAGTGGAACAAGCTGATGCTGCCATGAACTCAGTTGAACAAGTTGATGGAAACTGTCTCCAGTCAATACTCGTCTCACTGCTGCTTAAGAAAATCGGGAAAGTCTCTCTTCAAATGGATGATATGCAGGCATGTTTGACATTTCCACTTCAATCACGACATTCTTGCAGGAATGTCATGTTTGTATTCCTTCTTTATGCTCACTATCTTGTGTTTCCTATTATTGATGCAGATGAAGATTGTCTTCAACAGCTTTAGTATGATTTCAATAGAAATCGGAAAAGAAGGTTGCCAACAACATGCCTATGACATGCTGCTACCGTTGTATAAAGTCTCAGAAGGATTTACTGGGAGAGTCATCACGGGTAAGATATGCATATTTGAGATTTTTCTAGTTCATAATATTAACATGTTAGTTATTAGTATTCAATAACTGGCTTGAACTTAATTAAATGTGAAAACAATGTTAGTGGACAAGTTTTAGCCTACAAAATTCATAGTAATGCATGGCATACCTAATCCATTTCATGCATATAGGGATTATGCATGTTTAGAGAATCAGAGTTGATATTTATCTCAAATTTCCACCAATTAACTATTATGTTGACTTTGTTCACCATAAGTTACTGTCATCCAGCACCTTGTATACAGGACATGTGGTTCTGCTATTACCACGAGAGGTCGCTTTTGTATTTATCTGAAGATGACATGCTTGGCTTCTATTGTTTATGGTTCATGGACCTTGATACCTTTTGGGCCGTTACCTTTGTTTCTCCAGATGATCTCAAGCAAATGGCTGCAGACGTTCTTAAAAAGATTAAAGACATAATAGGTGATGACAGTTTTGTGCGAGCGTGCAATGAGATAAGGAAGTACCTCAAGGCGAAGAGGGACAAGAGGAAGAATATAGAAAAGGTTATGGCTGTTGTAAATCCAATGCGAAATGCAAAAAGAAAGTTGAGAGTTAATGCTAAACATCGTGCAAACAAAAAGAGGAAGATAATGATAATGAAGATGGGGAGATCTGGTTATTAGATTAAACTTGTAAGCGCCGGCTTTGAGAGGAACTGTGTACAGAGCTTGCCTTGTTCATTTCGTTTTTTCTAACATGTTTATTCTTACTACATCAGGGCAATTAGGGTTTTTTCAATGTTGGCTGTTTTGGGGTTTTATGAATGAGCCGAACATGTCTGTTATACACATATTAATGCTGCATATATGTTGTGTTTTTGGTTCTGTATTTTGTTTCTATCAAAATTTCTTCTGGAGTAATTTTTTGCACCCTATTTCAAGTTAGTTATTAGTGTGGCGGCTTTGAAATGTTTTTTTTTTTTTTAGAAGAAAGGTTTCTGTTGAATCTACTAAGCATAGGTACACCTGAGAGGGTTCCCTTGACCATCTGAAAAACAGACTCGGTTTCCTTGAACGTTCGAAAAACCAAATCAAATAAATCTTAGCAATCAGGTACAAAAATCTCTTAATAAAAAGCACAAGAAAAGTAGGAAACTTGATCTGGTCTTAACAGGTTCAATGTTCAATTGATGAACCCCAAAATTTTCAATTGCCGAAGTAGGAAAGAAACCAAGAGCAAACTATTTTATTCATAGCAAAGGTTAATTTACAACAATCTACATTGTGGTCGATACCCACAGACAACTCTCATGAAAGCTTACTAAAACCCAAACAGTCCCCCTAGTTAGCTTCTCAAGTAATTACATGCTTCTCTCTCACAAAGCTTCAGTCTCTTAGAACTGAAGTGTGGCCTCTTTTTAAGTAATAATAATCACTCCAGTCTTGGTTTTCATGCGACAGCGCGACCCTGTTCCTGACGTTTGTTTGGACCAGGGAAGAAAAAAGTCTCCTCTTGGTTGTTCAAAATCTCTTCCACTTCTCTTGCTGGTATATTGAAAGCCATTTCTTTGGCTGGTCTCTCGATCTGGTTGAAGACATTGTTCCGTCCTGCAAGTAGAACCTTCTCATTGTTCCTTGCATTGATCTCGAAGCATAATATCTGTAGATTTTGATCACCCGAAGCAACGGCCGCAATTGGGTGTCCAGCTGGAGCGACGATCACATCACCTCGTGACAATTTTGCCCTCACTTTCTGATACCTTGCACTGCTTCTTCCAGTGGAACCAGAAGAAGATGAAGACAAGTGAGGACATGCCATCTCAAAGTATCCGTTGCCTTCGACCACCACAGCAATCTTTGTTGCCCTAGAATTGTAGTATGGACCAGCCATTCCTCCCTAAATGAAAATTTAGTTTAGGAATCAGCAATTAATGGTTTGAAATAGTTTAGTTACAGAAAGTATTTCGAATCAGCAATTAATGAAAAACTGACACTTGTAATGTTGGCGAAAGTGAGGGAGACGTCGAGGTTTTCCAACTGTCTGTATTGGTTGGAGGTAACTTGATATAGCTGTCCGTAATTGTTAGAGTGCATTGGATGATGGTGGAGAATGTTATAAGGTCCATTTGATTCGCTACCAAAAGGCCAGCGGCTGTGAGGGCTTAAAGCTCTAATCTGTTCTTCAGATGCCTTCACGATGGCTCCTCTCCTCTGTTGTCCAAACAACCTCTGTAGCCTCTCCGTCTTGGTCTGTTTTCATATTGTAGAACCATGCATGAAACAAATTAAAATAACAACTAGAAAATTAAAACGATGATTATGATACAAATAAATGGAATTGTTGTCTCTACATTGAAGGCTGTCTGGAGAAGTTCATCGCTGAAGCTGCTGTAATATGATTCGGGGTCCTCACCTCCAGGACCAAAGAACACCTGACATTCAAATAATCAAAAAGTCAAACATAAGAGACAATTATGTCATTGAGTTGAATAAAAAAACAAATTTATCTCTAATCAACGAAGACATGAAATTGCAGTAAGCCAGTAAGTGCATGTACCCCAACATGTCCAGGAGTGAAAACAGTCTGAAGGAGCTTAGCAAGAATTAGCTTCTCATTGTTGTCTTTGTTAATCAAATACACTACAGTTCCCGCTGGAACCCTCATTACATCTCCACGTTCAAGATTGTGCGTTTCCTTATCCTCTTGACGCACCATGGTGATAGATCCCCGCCCTACAATTAATTAACCAAAACCATTAGAAGTTAATTAGTATATTCAGTTGTGATGATTTCAAATTGATATTCTTAATACAACAGAATAGAACGTACCTCTAACAACGAAGAAAAGAGTGTCGGCATCCTGATGGTTAGGAACGATGAAGGTATTTGGGTTAGCTTCTAAGAAAGCAACACGATAATTCTCGAGACCTCTTAGTAACTCAGATTTTTCTGTGAATTTCTGGAGTAACCTAACATGACCTTCTGAAGTCCTAACTGGAGTACTGAAGTGTTGATCACTGAAATGGTAAGGGTTGTTTTCTTCTTGTTCTTCTCCTCTACCTCTCCAATCTCTATTACCGTGTCCTCTTTGTCTCTCTTGTTCTTCTCTTCTCTCTTCACATTTTCGCTCACAGTCTTGCAGACGTCGTACGCCTCCAGCCCTTTGTCGTTCGCACTGGCTAATGCATCGGTCGTATTCTTTCTTAGGACTAGTTTCATCTCTTTGTTCTCTTTCCCGCTCTTCTCTTTCTCGCTCCATCTCTCTGCGTCTTTGCACACAAAGTTGGTGACATTGTCGTTGTTGTCCTCTCTCATACTTCTCACACTTACTCTCACATTGTTGATACTCTTGTTGAGGATCAGTGCGAGTATTGAGTTCATCTCTTCCTTGTCTTTCTCTTAGTTTTTCTTCACATCTTTGTTCACATAATTGTTGTTGTTCTCTTGGAGTTCTTCCTCTTTGCAACTCACAACGTGCTCTACATTCTTCAAACTCTCTTAGTGGATCTACATTTCCGTAACCAAGTGAAAAACTTGTTGAGACGAGAAAGCTTAGAGAAACGAGGAAAACAAGTAAAGTGAACTTAGTTTTGATCATGGTTGGTTTGATAAGTTTTTCTTTTTCTTTCGATGGGTGTGAGGTAACTATCAAAGTTTACGTCATGTACTTATAGAGAGGATGAAACTGCTGGATTCATTTAGGGATTGGACTGATATTAACACTTGGCATGCCGTGAATTCATGCACATAGACAAGTGTACATTTAACGTGTCGAATTTTAGCCGAGTCCGTACCTGGAAATGTTGTCGTATCTTTTCTGCATGAGAGATGACGTTTCATGTACGTGGTACGGATTTAACCCATCAAAACAACAAAAAACTTGTCTCTTCCTTCCATATTTATCTTCTTTCAAGGATAAACTTTGAGGGACTTGGATTACCTGTGTCAAGAACCATTGCTGAAACTTGTAAGAAGAAAGATCGGATGGTCCATAGTTAATGGGTATACAATCGTGTAGTTATTATAAATAAACATCAAGCTTCTGAAGCTTCATGGCACACTAGATTCGGTTCCATGTAGGGACAAAATCAAGAGAATACTTTGTTATAAGTGCTTATCGGTTTCCAGTGACTACGCGACGAATCTCAGAAAGATGGTCCTATCCATCCTTATTGACGGCATTAGCCTCGGAATTGTCGTGTCGCCACAAACTTATCTATTTAGCCGTGCTCGTCATTGTTTTTTTATTACCTAACGGTGACACGTGAAGTTTCAGTCTGGGTGCGGCGACGCGTCCATTTTAGGCAGACACCTCACGTACCTACTAGTCAGTATGCATGAAAGCTTAATGAGCCAGATGTTGAAATTGGTTACATGCTTTCCATCTATAAATTCGTACGATTTTGCTCATATCAAATCCATCCATCCAACCATCTTTCTCTTAAGGTTTAAAAAACAATGGCGTTCAAAGCAAAACTTTCTTTGCTAGTTTTTCTCTTATCGTTTTTTCTTTTGTCTGCTGCTTCATGTCTTGGTCAGAGAGATCCACAGCAAGAGCTTGAGCAATGCAGGCAGTTGTGTGCTCGTCAGCAACGATTCAGACAACAACAGTGTGAGCAACAATGTCAAGAGAGGTTTGAAGAGCAACAAAGGGAGCAAGGACGTGATGAGAACACTCGCGATCCTCAACAAGAATACCTACAATGTCAGCGTACCTGCCAACAACAAGCGAGGAGCCAACAACAACAGTGTCAGCAGCGTTGTGAGCAGAGACGTAGAGAGCAAGAAAGAGAGCAGCAACGAGATGAGCAAGACCCGCAAAGAGAGTATCAACAGTGCCAACATAGGTGCCAACAACAACCAGGCCAACAACAACAATGTGAACAACGCTGTGAGGAAAGACGCGGACAACAGGAAAGAGAGCAACAACGCGATGAACAATCTCCACAGAGGGAATACCAACAATGCCAACGGCGTTGCCAACAACAACAACCAGGTCAACGACAACAACAATGCGAACAACGTTGTGAGGAACGACGTAGAGAACAAGAAAGAGAGCAACAACGTGACGAACAATCTCCACAGAGGGAATACCAACAATGCCAACGTCGTTGCCAACAACAACAACCAGGTCAACAACAACAATGTGAACAACGTTGTGAAGAAAGACGCAGGCAACAAGAAAGAGAGCAACAACGAGACGACCAAGACCCACAAAAGGAGTACCAACAATGCCAACTTAGGTGTCAACAACAACCAGGCCAACAACAACAATGTGAACAACGCTGTGAGGAAAGACGCAGACAACAAGAAAGAGAGCAACAACGAGATGAACTATCTCCACAAAGGGAGTACCAACAATGCCAGCGCCGCTGCCAACAACAACAACCAGGTCAAGCGCAACAGAAATGTGAACAACGCTGTGAAGAAAGACGCAGACAACAGGAAAGAGAGCAACAACGCGATGAACAATCTCCACAGAGGGAGTATCAACAATGCCAACGTCGTTGCCAACAACAACAACCAGGTCAGCAACAACAACAATGTGAACAACCTTGTGAGGAGAGACGTAGACAACAGGAGAAAGGACAACGTGATGTACAACATGGCAACAACCCTTACTTCTATGATGAACAGAGCTTTATTGACCGTTATAGGACTCAAGAAGGTTACATTAGGGTTCTTCCAAAATTTACAGAGCAATCAAACCTTCTTCGAGGGATTGAGAACTATCGATTAGCAATATTCCAAGCAAACCCAAACACTTTCGTAATCCCTAGCCACTGGGATGCTGATGCCGTTCTCTTCGTTGTGAAAGGTACGTTAGTTTACAAACTTAACCAATTTAATAATTAATTACAACAATTAATATTAACTCAGTGTTGAGTTTGACTTTCAATGATTTGTAATTACAGGTAGAGGAACAATTAGCCTGGTGAGACAACAAAACAGGGAATCATACAATCTTAAACAAGGAGATGTTCTTAGAGTTCCTGTAGGTTCATTGGTGTACATGATCAATAGAGACAACAGTGAGACACTTCAAATTGGAAAGATTTTAGTTACCGTCTCTACACCAGGGCAAGTCAGGGTAAAATTTCTGAAGTCTATAAACTCGTATTCAGTAACCTTTTAGCTATGCATAATTTCCTATAACTGATCTTGTAATTTATTTCAACAGGAGTTCTTCAGTTCCGGTGATCACGAACCCGAGTCTTTCTACAGGGTCTTTAGCAATGACATACTTGAGTCTGCTTTCAATGTAATACAAATATAATCATCTTAATTTTATTTTTTAACTAAAGAATAAATATTAATATCTAAACTCAATTTTCTTTGTATTATTGAAGACACCGAGAGAAAGATTAGACCGATTATTTGGACAACAAACACAAGGGGTGATCATTCGAGCTTCTCAGGAGCAAGTAAGAGAATTAAGCCGACACGCTTCATCTTCATCCGAGGAAAGTCACTTTTGGCCTAAAAGAGGTGGTCAGTCAAGCAGTGGACTATTTAACATATTGAACAAACGTGCCACTTACTCAAACAACTACGGTCAATTATACGAAGTTGATGGTAACGACTACAAACAACTCCAAGATCTTGATCTTGGTGTTTCCTTCACCAACATCTCCCAAGTATGAATCAGTTTCTACTAATATTTCAAGAAATGTTTTTCGTAGTTATAAACTTTTGCGCTGTATCAACCTTTACCCTTTACGAAATTACAGGGAGGAATGTTGGGGCCTTACTATAATACTAGGTCCACGAAGGTGCTTTTAGTCGTAGAAGGCAATGGTAGATTTGAAATGGCATGCCCACATCTATCAAAACAAAGCCAACGACAACAGAGAGGACGACAAGAATTTGAAGAAGAAAGAGAACAAGAACAAGGAGTTCATTATGAGAAAGTTAGTGCAAGATTATCTCCACGCTCAGTTATTATTGTCCCAGCAGGTCATCCAGTAGCTATTGTTGCATCTCAAAATCAAAATTTGCAGATTGTTGCATTTGAAATTAATGCTCAAGGAAACCAAAGAAACTTCCTTGCAGGTACGTACAAATTATATCCTAATAATTTATTGTTAGTGTTAACAGGTTAACCATTTAATTCACTAGTGAAAATTTATTTGTCTTTGTTTTATAACAGGGAGGGAAAGTGTAATCAACAAGATGGAAAAGGTCGCGATGGAGCTTGGGTTCAATGTACCATCAAGTGAAGTGCAAGAGATACTCAACAAACAAAGGGAATCATTCTTCTTACCAGGACCTAACCAACGCCAACAACAAAGAGGAAGCCATGGCTTATCTATTTTGGATTTTGTTGGGTTTTAAAAAAAAAAGTTGATCGAGCCGAGAATAACCGAAGTAGTATCTAGTTTTCAGTAATAATGTTATGTATGGTTGAGTTTTGAGCTAGTTTTGCGTATGTATAAACGGGACTATATGTATGGGTACCGTGTGTGTATATGTGAATAAATGAATAAGATCAGCTTTTCGCATATTTTCAAACGTATTGAATAACAATCTAGTGGTGTTAAATATCTATATAGAAGGATTTCATTCATAAGAGTTATCTGGTTACATGGATATAATATCCTTTATATACATGGGAAAGGGAAAACCAAAAGACTTCTGTTTTGGACCATACATCCATGGGCATGGGCTCTTTAACATTCCCCTTTGTGCGGTTCAACAAAACTTCGTACGCAGTGCTTCACATATAGAATGTAGTTCTTCAAATGCCGTTCTCTCCTTGATGACTTGTGCCGAAATCAATTTCCTCATTAAAACTTTGACAAGGAAAAACCCAGTGGGACTAAACCTTGGTACAACTCTTCACATGTAGTATTTCACATGTTGTCTCGTACTTTACATGTAGTTCATCACATGCAATACGATCTTCAAGGAACGGTAAGTCTAAGTTAATTGCCTCGTTAAAACTTCGTCAGGAAAACCCAGAGGGACAAAACCTGAACTAAAGAAAAAGAGTACAATATTAAGCAAACTTAGAACATAGTTGGACTTGAATATGTTGCCTCATTAAAACCTTGACAAGGAAAACCCAGTGGGACAAAACCTTGACGAAGGGGAAAGAGTACAACGTGACAGGTGCAAGTAAAGGTGATCCGTTGCAGATGATCACTTTGCTTCGTTGAAGTTGATTAGTTGCTTCACAACTCCTAAGGCAGAAAAATCCTCGTGGGAAAGATAATAGCCTTAGTTGGGAAATTAATTCCCGGTGTTTGTTGTTGTCTCACTAAAAACCTTTCCGAGCAACAAAATCCTGTGGGAGTAACTTCGGTGAAGGAAAAGAGTTCAACACAACATTAGATGCTCCCCCTCATGTCAGACAATTTTCATTAGTCCAATGCAGTCAAAAGGAGTTTATCATACTTTACTTTGGTGACTTGAATATTTATAAGGCCCTGTTGTTGATTCTGGAAGTTACGTTGCTTAACGGACTATCGCGTTTCATTTCAATGATTCAAATATTTTCAGTAATATCAACGCGATATTTCTGTCTTCAACGTTAAACATACTTGATGTTTTTAGTGTTGTCTTTCTAAAAACCTTGTCGAGTAACAAAACCCTTTGGGAAAAACTATTCTCGATCGAAGGGAAAAAGACTACAACACGGCTTCAATTTCGAAGTAAAATATGTCGACATCATAACCTTGGATCCTCGCCCTGATGTCGGCATCTCTCCATGATTACTTTCAGAGTTGTTCCATACAGTTCCTTTAGTCATGTACTTTTCGAAACTGAATATCGGTAATGACTTAGAAAATAATCTACCATATCTCCCCTGATTACTTTCATTGGAGAAGAGATTATTGTTCCTTCATAATCAACAACTTTCGGATTGCACTTTCATTAGCATTCCTTTTTATGTCTTTGCAGGGATAATTTTTTTTATGTCAATGGTTACTTTTAAGTACATGATTACATTTACTATACAATTCCAATGACGTTGCGTTGGCGCTGAGCTATATCTAGCTAACAAGTTCCCCGAGGATGTAAAATTTAATTGAGTACATTATTATACTAAGTACAACAATGCGTCTATTGTACTTAGATATGGGAATTTCATCTCCCAACACATCTTCGTCATCTTCCTTTGGACGAAATGGTTACTTACTTACATTTGAACCCCGACTAATCATGGGAGTGCTATCGGGATGTATGTCTTTGTTAAATTGCCTGACAACTTTAGACATATGCAAATTGGTGGAATAATATATCACAAGCTCAGTATTCGGTCGAGATTTCCCTAGATTTTTCATCTCAAATTCGGATTTTAAATAGCTTTTAAGGTCTCTTATTACATCAAGAGTACGCATTATGTCTATACCATCGACATAGATAGCTACAATTCCAAATCAGGAACTTTCTTTTGAATACGCAAGGAAAAATAACTTACTTGTCTATCCCTTCCAAATCAAATAGTCACTTAGATGGGTATACCACATCCGCCTGATTGCTTCAATCTATAAGTGAGCGTTCTATCTAACTGTAAATGCACTCTTTGGTTTAAAGTCACTTGATTTGGGAAACAAAAGGCTATCAAGTACTTTTGTAAATATCTACTATATCTTGATTCTTTCAGAGATACGTAATAACCACATACATATGCTGCATTTCAAGTCCTTTTGAAATTAACAAGCTAACTAAGTAGCGGAACCATATAACGTTCATTACAAGAGGGTAATTCCAGGGCTTTGTGAGAAACCTCGCGCCACAAGGAGAGCCTTGATACTTTGAGACTTCATTCTTCCCACTATGCTCTATGACAAATAATCGTGTATGTCCCATAGGCTTTACACTTGGTTGGTTAGCACTACCATACCAAATACCTGTATATTTGTTAAAGAATCAAGTTCTACCTGGATTGTATAGGCCAAATATGCTCTTCGTTGACATTAAGCAACAAGGAGATTGGTTCGATCTTATCTTGCTCTATTTCCTTAAGAAAGTGTATATGAAATTAATCATCAATATGCTCGCATCATCTTTCCATTGACTCGTGCGCATTCTCATAATCCACTTGGGATGTCATTGTTCTCTGGAATCATTAAACTTCAGAGCGTCCTATAGTTTGATTCATGGACATATTCAGAGACAATCTTATGAGATGATTTCTGATGATATAGATAAGTTGTTCCTTACTCACCTACTTCATTTCTAGGTGAGGATTGATCGAACCAAGTGGTCTCTCCAAATTTCTTTATGGAGCCACGGCCTCAACCACACTTCCACTAAGTGTAGTTGCAACAACTTTGTATATGGTGTATATCCCTTATTGAGGATTTGTAACCTTGCAGGTAGGTTTGCAGCTGGTATGTGTGATCTCATCAATTTAGCGATATCAGTGTACATTCTGAAAATCGCTTCACATTTACATTTGTGGAGTACAAGAATCAATATGAGACATAGTGGGAACACACCACGACAATTCATGTCGTTCCCTTAGAAAATACTTTTTCTTATCTCCCCCTAATGACGGGAAGACTGTCTCATTAAAGTGATAACCCGCAAATCTAGCGGTAAGAGATCTCTTTCCAAAAGGTTTAAAATGTGGATAATTGTTGGGAATTCATTTCCTACATAACTAGTTAACAGTTTTGAAGACCCATCATAGTACGATGTGGAGTCGTAATGGCACATATATAGTGCAACCAAAAATGCGTAACAACACGAATGTCAGGCTTAAATCCAGTTACCAACTAGTATGCAGAAAAGGTTGACTAATATTGGGTTCTAAAACAAATTAAGTAAAGATGCGTGTAATATTGCATATCCCCTAAGAAATAAAAGGTAGTTTGGTACGCATAACCTATTCCTTAGACACCATCTGTAACCTTTGATGGTAGTCTATGCGAGACCATTGGGTATAAGATGCTCTACATTGATCTTATTAAACATGCAATAACCATCAATTCCTTTTGATGTACACTCGCTAACATTTACAAGGGGTGGTGAGCCCTTACATGTAAAATATGTGCTAGTAGTTTTCCACACGCAAATCTTGGGAACTATAACTAGTCCAAAATGTCAAAACATTCACCAGAGCCATAAGTCACTTTAATGGTCCGCATTCTGCATGAATGTTTTTCTAAATTTTACCTCGTTTTCTTTGTAATATGGATTGTTTTCCATTTGCATCTTAGGATGGTCTCAATCCTGTTTTACTGAAGACTTTGTAAAATGAGTGATATGCTTTTTTTACTTAAAAGCATAAATGGGAAGGGGTGTGTGGGGTGGTGGTGGTGGGGGTTGCATCTAGTACTTTAGAAAAACACTTATTGAGAGATATGCCGTCACTTCGCATTTTGTCAATCTTTTTCTCGTTTAATTTGCTCACTCAAATAAAGTGATGTTCGTATGAGTCCTTTCAAAACGATCATCATGTTACAACCAAAGTGGCTTTGTGGTTATGCCCAAAGCCTATATGAGTCTATTCCCAACATTTCATCGTCGAAGTCAATGTGGATTCAATAATCCAAATACTATAGTGATTTACATTTCACTAGATTGACTCATTAGTTTCTCTAACATATGTTTCCTTCCACATGCATTAGAGATATAAAAGATGCAATCAATTACATTCTCATCACTGTGAGTTTCCATATGATATCCACTTTCATGGGTTTCTTTGGAATTTAACAAGGTGATTAGATCTCGGTACATATAGAGCTTTTGTGACTTTGTTCCATCTTGGAAACAAATTTTGAACAGTACTTCGCTCAATGATCCAATCATCGTAGCCATATTATAAGGAATTAGTTCAACAACTAGTGTATATTCCTTAAATTAGTGGAAGAAAAACAACTATCAGTTAGACATTAAGTCTTGAGAGATTTAATAAGTGGTGTGACCTTATTATGTAACAAAAGACGGATTCACCTCAGTTACTTTAGAGTGAATATATGTTACGTTTTATCCAGATGTATCTCAATTGCTTTAGAGAATTTATGTCTCATGGGAATGATGTACTTTTCATTCCATAAGCGCAGACATTGGATCTAGTTCAATTAAATAGTCAATTGGCCAAGAAAAGTTTTGCTTGTCATTAAAGTTGATGTTTAAAGTATCACCTTCTTACGAAAATCAGTTGCTACTATGGTGTTAGAGCACTGCTCGGTCGAACTCGCAAGCGTTGCTATCTCAAGCTTGTTTGTCAAGTTTAGTTGCCAAAACTATAAGTCTTGATTTCTAGTCTACTTATAGCTAAGTCTCGGACTAGGATAGTAAGTGTAGTTAAGCTCTAGACTCCACGGCGTTCATCATGCAAAGACGAAGAACTACTCAAGGAACTTGTGGAACTTCATCGACAAAAAGGTATGTGGAGACTTGAACTTATCTATCACTCAAAAGTCTATCTATTCTATCTCCTATCTTGAGACAAAAGTTGTATTGCTATATAGACTTCGATTATACACATTTGGTATTTCGAGCCGAGTTTATCTCGCTTATCTATTTCTCGAAATATATGTTGGTAAGCTTTCGCTTTGGCCAAGTTCATCTTTACTCGTGACGAACTACACCATATCCTGGTTTTTGCAACGCCAGAATATTTTGATTTGCAACGGATATAATAATTGCAGATGGAGCAACGAAAATATACGTTGCACAGTAGTGTATCCGTTGCTTAATTTACAAATTAACTTTTAGTAATTAAGTATAATTTGTGCACCGTTAATATAAGTTGCAATCCTGCGGTTGATATGAATTGTATTATTTTCAAGGGTTTTAGAATTAATATTGTTATTTTTATTATTTATCATTTTATCTCAAACTCACTAAGTATGAGAAATGAATATCACCACAAACTCGTTTTCTGTTTCTTATCTTCCTCCTAGACCCAACTCTGAAAATCTCACAGATCCAACCTCAACTCTCATAATCAAAGACTAATCCCAATCCCATCTCAAAATCAAAACCGTTGTATCAGATCTAAAAGAAAACCCCTCTTTTCTAACCCTAGATTTAAAGCAAACTCTCATCAAATTTTAGCTCGCTCATTTTCAGTATGAGAGGGAGATGAGGAATCCTGCATATGGAAGCAACTCTCGTCATCGAATCAAGTCTAATTTCAAAAACAAATCCAACCGCATCTTTTGAATCAAAACCCATCTCAGAATCAGAACCATAATCCTTAATATCCCCTAATTTTTTACTCTAGATCTCGTTAATTTTTCTCCTGAAATCAAAGCAAACCCTCATCTCATATTCGACAGAGATGAGAGTACAAGAAGAAGACTTCACCATGTCTAAACCCTAATCTTTTTACTTTTTTTTTGTTATCATTGCTTGATTTTGTTTTTGCTCTTATTTGCTTGATTCTGTAAAGATTTTGCATTATTTCTTTTTGTTTGATGTATTTGATGGAGCCTTAAAGCATGGGTTTTATTTGAATTCAGTTTTGTGGTGTTGATGGTTAGATTTGATGGTGTGGGCTGTTGGTATTGGTGGTGTGATTAGTGCAACAGATTTTTGTGTTTAGCATCATTTGTTAGGTGTTTGCGATGTAACCCTTGGATCTGTTATGAGAATGGATGCTGATGGTGGTGATGCAGGTAGAAATTGGTGGAAAATTTGACTGAAATTTGTGGTTGGTGATTTTTGCTTGCTTGTTGTGGATTTTTTTAGCATCATTGTTGCTGCTAAAGTGCGTTGATTTGGATATATTGTCCTGATGTTTTCTTAGGTTCGAGAAGTGATGGGAATACTTTACTTTGCTGTGAGACTCTTTCGCGGAGGAAACAAGGACAGAACTACATGAAAGGTAAAAATTTTGTTCAGAGCTCTTTTCGAATTAAAGCTAATGGTATCTGACTTCTTATGTGTAGATGATTCACAACTTTCTGTTTCTGTGCTTGAGTTAATTGGTGTTTGAACCTGTTCATGAGATAGTAAATCAACTGATCTGGATGTTTTTGAAGGAGTATTGTTGAATATTTGGATATCATCTGGGGACAGGGCGCTTGAGTTTTTTCCACTAGTATAGCTCTTATGCTATCAACTGTGATACAATGGACCAGTATAATGAAGCTGATCTTGAAGAAATCGCGCAGGTTTATTCATACACTGAAGACATAATGCTAATTTTTATCCTTGGCTGTCTTTATATTTTGCTTTTCTTGTATATTATTGGTCTCTAATTTCATTGAGATTGGGTTTACTGGACGCAGACATGATAAATGATTTGCTTGCATCTGTAGAGTCTTCTGCAGGGATGGACGAAGTAGTAATTCAGACTGATTAGAGAAGTTTAGGCTAAGTGAGCAACACCTGAGATTTGTAACTACATGATTAGAAATGAAAATGTTTAAGCTCATTAAAGCTTTACTTCATGGAGTTTTTCTTTGAGTGGTGGGTTTCATGACTACATGATTAGAAATGAAAACGTTTAAGCTCATTAAAGCTTAATTTATTTCATGGAGTTTTTCTTTAAGTGGTGGGTTTCATAGAAGCAGTGGACTCTGGAACGTCTGTTGGGACTCGTTTATCTGGTATTTGGTGTTTACTTTGCCATCACCAATTTTTTTTCTTTTCTTAATTCCATTGGTTGAATGCAACAGTTAACAGCTTTTATGTGTTCTTTGCTTGCATCTGTTACTTGCACTTTTCACTTGCTTAATAATTTGTCTGGATTCCGGTGGAATTTGCTGCCCCATTATGAGCCATATGTAATTCCCCTGGACATGTAATATTCAAATCTTATATTCTGTAAGGCCTATGTAGACATTACTGAGTATTGGAGTCTTAAATTGGTTGTTTCTTTATTTGGTGTGCTTCATAGCCTAAACTTTGTCATGAATTTTCAGTGTGAGTCTTAATTATTAGTGAACCTAGTAAGTTTTGATGAGTTAATAACACTTTCTTTACTGCTTCCTGAGTTTCCAGTTTTCGGTCTTATGCTGTTAACTAGAATTGAAAGTAATAAATGCAAGTAAAATTAGACAAGGATTTGGTGAGTCCTGTTTTAAGAAGTTGGTTATGATGCCAATAATCAGCATGTGCTTCTACCATGATTCTGTGCGAGTCTCTACTGACCATATTTAAAGGAAATAATTTATCATGTTAGGATATCTTAGTTTTTGTTTCCATAAAACAGATAGCTTGATATTAAATGCTTGCATTTCTGTTGGTCGACTGATCGTATATTATATATGAACTGGTACTCAATGTGTGCCTCATCTCTTGCTTTAAAAAAATTACAGTGCTTTAGCTTCTAAGTGGTCTGATTTCCATGACCAATGTCTTTGGCTGTCTGCCAAGTTTTGGGCTTTCAAATCTCTGGTTCATGGTTCATTCAATGCCTTTAACAAACTATCATTTGTTAACCATGGAATCTCAATTTGGCTTGCATATAACAATTCACATTTTTTATTTCAGGTGACTGGAGAAAGCCGAGCGAAGTGAGATTCCAAACATTGATAAGAAAAAGTGAGTGGTCATTGGTTTGGCTCTGATTTTTCATTTTCTACTTCAGACGCGGCTGCACATCTGTATTATTTACTGCAAATTCATAAAATTGAGTTTCTTTTAACTGCAATACTTATTAACCTTCAGTACCTGATGTGTTTTCTCGTGTAATCTTTTTCATTATTATACAGGTATCTAGTCCCAGCTGATTTGACTGTTGAGAAATTTATCTATTTAATCCGAAAGAGAATCAAGTTTAGTGCAGAGAAAGCAATCTTAATCTTCGTGGATAACGTCCTCCCTCCAACAGGTATCGATCTCTCTATCAAAAATCTGTATTCTTGTAAGCTGTCATTCTAGTAGCTGCTTGATGGCCATCTTTATGACTACCCTAAACTAGTCAGGCAGTTAGGGTGAAATTATTATAGATTTTACGCACGATCAGCTAATACTTTGAAATTCATATTTTGTCTGTCTATGTGTTTATAAGTGACAATTTTTTCGAAAGTGCGAGCTACAAAATGGAAGCTCTTTGTGCTGAACCTTTTTCGGGAGCAAAGGATCAGCTCAGGGATGTCGTAGCTTTCAAAAGCGCAAGCTAATTTTGGAGGACATCAGTCTTCAGGGTACATCTCCATCTCTCGAACCATTTGCTTTTGCTAATGTTCTCCTTTCATTACTGATGAATTCATCTGATTCATTGTCATCTTTGTTGTATTTTTGCATTTATACCTTGGTGATGGAGCAGCTTATGGACAAGAAGATCCTTCAATTACCTAGGTGACGGTACGGCTTAGGTTTGTCACTAAATATATCTCAGACCGTATGATATTTTTCCCTTAAGAAGTGTTCTCCCTAGTAGCTCTGGGAGAGACAGTTTTGGCATATTCTAAGTTACTGTGATCTCATAGTGTTCACCCTTGTAAATGATGTGCTTTGTGATTCAATATTCATAGTCTACTCTTAGCAAGTGTCTCATGATTTTGTTTCACATCTTCTTGTAGTCTCTATGGGATATTTTGAGAATTCACTAAATAAGAATGTACTTGATGCGTGGAATTGATTTAATGAAGATATAGCAGAGAAGATGGGCAGGGCATCTGGCATGGAGCTAAAAAAGGTTTGTTATCCCCTCTTTTTTTTGATGAATTTGTTGTTGTTATTATTTTGACTAAAAGACAAACTAACATGCTAAGATTCATGAAATTGAACCAAGAATGATGTTAATGTGCACTTTCACTTAGTATCATTTTCATCGATGGCTTTTGTGAGTTTCTGTTATCCTAAATGTATGTTTAGTCTGTTAATGGGATGTTTGGAAGGGTCTTGACTGGTGTTTCGATTTTTGAAATGAATGCAGTATATATGTTCTCGAAGTCGATTAAAGGTGTCTGTTAGGGGAGAACATCATATGTTGAACTTTATCATCAGACAACCAATGCGCGCCAAGTAATTACTCTGTTGAGTTTTCTTTGATTCTATATGCTCTGAATCAAAACTAAATTAGAGTGTCAAATTTTAATTTTGTTGATAAACTTTTCTATCAAGTGATTATAGTATTATCTTGTACATGCTTCAAACCTTATTATGTATATTGTTATTCCTTCTATATGGATAAATTTGTTCTTCATGGTCGTATGAATTTTCAAGTATCTACCTAGAATATTTTTCTTGAATAATGTTTTATAATGATTTTGAAAAACACAGATATATTGATTTTGTAAAAAAAATTTAATTCTTATTATATATTTTACAACGGATATAAAGGTAGCTTATACAAATCTAGGTGTTGCTTTAAATATTTAAGTAACGCTTATATACGTTGCTTAATGTCAAATAAGCAACGGATGTACCGTTGCGAAAAATTAGTGACGCCGTGTGGACAACGTACATAAGCGTTGCTGAAATTGTTAGCAATGATTATAAACGTGGTAAATCCGGGTTTTTGGTGTAGTCATGTTGAATATTTCAATAACTTGAAAATCGCTTTGATGAAAAATAGTTTGTGAATAACAACTATATAACATCCTCTAAGAAAGTTTCAATGATTGAAATGAGAGTTTAGAACATGTAACCACCTTAATTTGGATTTAACATGGTGTGTTCTCACATTTATGTAAAAGTCCAAAACCGGGAACCCAAAGTATGCGTACCCATACGCGTATTGGCGGTTGTTGGAAATCCGAGTAAGTATGCGTACCCGTACGCATACTGGTGGAAAGTTCACGTCTGTGAATTTCTGCTGGAGTTTGAAAGTGAAAACATACTCAATCCGGTTACTTAAGTACGCGTACCCGTATGCATACTTAAGTAGGTTACTTTCTAAAATCGGTTTGTTCTTGAACTAAAACATTTATATATTAAGGAATGCAACCTTTGCAAACCGTGGCTATAAAGTTCATGAATTGATTCGAGTGAATCAAAACCGATTTTGCTTCGATTCTGTCTTGTATACTTCTATAAGATCTAAGCAATTGAACAACTTTCTAACTAGTTCATTTGAGTCATTTGAACTAGTTATGGTGAAGATGAATAAGGTTGATATGAAAGTGCTCATATGGCTAACCCATGGTTAACTATTGTTGAACCAACTAAGTGTACACGTTTAGGTACGGTTACTCAAACCTAAATGAAGTTACATTTCATTTGTGTATAACAAGCTAAGTTCGATCTAACGGTTGAAATATATTAGCTTGAATCTAATCAAGTTTTCATCTAACGGTGAATATTGAATGCTTTGTTACCAAGGTAACTTAGATTGCAAACCCTGATTTGGAGACTATATAAAGGAGAACTCTAGCAACTGGGAAACCTAATCCCCACACCACCTGTGTGATACTAGTTGTATAAGCTAGAGTCGATTCTCCTTTAACCTTAGGTTTCTCACGAGACCCTGTAGGTTAACGAATTAAAGACTTCATTGGGATTGTGAAGCCAGACCCAACTATTTTCTCTGTAGTTGCGTGATCTGATCTTGCTGTTTCTATCGTGATTGAGTATAATCGTAAGATTGGCTTGAGATTTATATCTCCGATAGGCAAGATAGAAAAGTAGTCACAAACACCTTCGTCTCATCGTTTGTGATTCCAAAATATCTTGTTTCGCTAGTCGATTAAGATTATTGTGAGGTGATTGATATTTCTAGGCTGTTCTTCGGGAATATAAGTCCGGTATATCAATTGGTTCATGTTCACCTTGATTTATCAAAAGACGGAACAAAACTCGTAGGTATTTCCGTGGGAGACAGATTTATCTATTTCTATAGACTTTTCTGTGTGATACAGATTTGTTTATCAAGTCTTCGATTTTGGGTCGTAGCAACTCTTAGTTGTGGGTGAGATCAGCTAAGGGAATCAAGTGCGTAGTATCCTGCTAGGATCATAGACGTAAGGAGCACAACTGTACCTTGAATCAGTGTGAGATTGATTAGGGTTCAACTATAGTCCAGACCGAAGTTAGTTTGTAGTAGGCTAGTGTCTGTAGCGGCTTAATACAGTGTGGTGTTCAATCTGGACTAGGTCCCGGGGTTTTTCTGCATTTGCGTTTCCTCGTTAACAAAACTTCTGGTGTCTGTGTTATTTCTTTTTCGTATTATATTTTGTTATATAATTGAAATATCACAGGTTGTGCGTTGAATCGATCAATTGGTAAATCCAACCTTTGGTTATTGATTGAAATTGATTGATCCTTGAACATTGGTCTTTGGTACCGTTCAAGTAATCTCTCTTATATTCAATCGGTCTCGTAAATTATTATTTGTTTAATTGCGGATTGAATTGAGAGATTGAGATATAACTCCTTGATATACTTTTTATAAGATTGATTCTAACTGTCTAGTTGATTCTCTTGTAAGTATATTGGAGTTAGTCCATACAGATTGCTAAGCGAAATATTGGGTGAGGTTGTTAAACCCCCGTTTTTTCAATTGGTATCAGAGCAGACAAACACGTTTAAAAACTTCATAAGTTTGTGTTTGTAGCGATCTGACTTTATGGATAAAAATTCTATCTCCATAAACGTACCACCAGTCTTCGATGGCTCAAACTACTTGTAGTGGAAAATCGCTATGCGTACTTTTCTTCAAGCTCGTGATTTTCAAACATGGGTACGTGTTGTTAATGGCTATGATCCTCCGGTTAATACAGAAGACGATGTATCTATACCTAAGGATATTAGTAGATATAGTCCAGAAGAAATCCTTGCTGCAAAGCAAAATTCTGACGGCCTGATTGCTATCATACATGCCATTACCCCAGATCTTCAGCATCATGTGACTACTTGCACAAAGTCCAAAGAAGCCTGGGATATCTTAGAAACTGTATTTGAAGGGAATACCTCTGAAAAAGAAGCTAGGCTTCAAAACCTAAATTTTGATTGGGAAAACCTTCATATGGCAGATGAAGAGTCATTTGATGAGTTTAATCACAAAGTGTCTGAAATTGTTAATGCATCTTTTGCATTGGGTAAGATTATTCCTGAGAAGGACATTGTGATGAAAATTCTCAAATCACTGCCATCCAGATACGATTCTAAGAAGCATGTCATTGTTGAAGGAAATAACCTTGATATGCTTTCCAGAAATAATCTGATTGGAAAGTTAAAAATTCTTGATCTTGATCAGACACAGTCAGAACATCTGCGTTCAATGCTGTGACCAACGCAAGTGAATCTCCTAACTTTTCTTGGGATGATGAATGTTGTTCCAATCATGTTGATTTTGATAAATCACTGATAACAGAAAAGATCAAAGAATTTGTAAAAATGAGCAATAAATGTGATAAACGTCTCTCTCCAGTTAATGCTTCAGGTGATTCAATACAAAAATCTTCCCTGGGTGTCAACATCTTGGATGCTTCTGATGGGTGCAATGAACATTCAGCTCTTGCAGCATAAACCTCCACCTACTCAACTTCTGATTCAGAACTTGGGTCTGACACATAGATTTTTGAACTCTTGAATAGAGAGGTTCTCCAAGAAAATCTTCAACTAAAGGCTTTGTTGAAGAAACTTGAATCATCGCTCCTAGTAAAAAATCTTGAGATAAATTTTCTTAATGATGAATTCATGAGAACCATGTCCCTAAAGGATAAGGAGATTAATACTCTTAAGGATGACCTGCAAAGGTTATCTGGGAGTTCTGACAAAATCTCAGCAATGTTATTTGGTCAGAAGTCCTTTAGGAACACAAATGGTTTAGGGTTTAAAATAAAAACTGTAAGCACAAACAACTCTTTTGCTCCACCTGATTGATAGACGCATTTATGTGTCTATTTTCATCTCTTTTGTGTATACTGTTAGTACCCATTTCTATACTAATTTTGGTATTTTATCCTTTTGTAGGTGTTTTTGGAGGAATAGGCTTTTGCGGCAAAATTGGCTCGAAAAGTTGTTAAAGGAACCTGGGAGGACATTTGCTATTAGGACTCTCATTTTGGATAAGGGGTAACCCATTTCCAAGCAGCTGCTAAGCACAGACCGGGAATGGATAGGGGAGGTAACATTTCTTCACATTTTCAAAAACAGAAAACTGGCGGGAAAAATTTCTTTTCACAGACGGATTTAGGGTTGGATTGTTGATCGATTTTTATGGAGATTAAAGGGCTGAATTTGATTGGGTTTGCTCCTATGGACCTAACAGGCGAGGTAAGGGTGTTGGAATGGATCCAAAGTGGCTAGAACTCGAATTGGAGGCGAAAAAAAGGTTAAAAATATCACGGTTTATTTTGGGCAAGTTTCTTGGTTTATTTATGGAAAATCACGTGAAGAAGAGGAAGGAAACTCTTATTAGAGATTTGATTCTATCACAGGAAGACTTTGGACAGCTTAGATGGACTGAGGCGACGTGCAGCTGATGAGAAAAAGGAATTATCGTGACTTGTTTGGGAGGAAAAAAATCAAAGATATTCTCGAATTTTCCTTACTCTATTATGTATAAAAGGGTTAGTACGAATCCTAGGAAGGGAGGGAAGACCTTAGGGGAAAGTTTAGAGCCTTAGAGAAGCAAGAAAAATCATTAGAAGAAGATCGGGTTTCTGCTGCTGCCGGAGAAGACGAAGAACACAGAACAATGGAAAAAGAAAGTCGCAGAAACTGTGACCGTAGCTTTCAAATTCTATACCCGTTGTAACAATTTTTCCAACAGTTCACAACAGTTTCTTCTGTAACAGTAGGTTCTGTAACAATTATATTAGTTACAGAATCCGCTGCTTAGTACTTTTCACTCTTTTAATCAACTTTTGAACACCAGAGATGTATTTTGAGCAAGTGGTTAATATGAGGAGCTAAACCCCTTATCCGAGGCGACGGAGGAAGCCATTGTTCCATGAAAAGTGGTATAGTTCTATTTTAATTATTTATTGCAATTATTTTACATGATTATTTGCATAAAACTTAAAAGAAAAATTGGTTTTTATTGAGTAGTTGTGAAGTGTTTTGATGGGACATGCTTGGTTTTAATACTTTTGATGTTTCATGCTTCGTGCTTACAACTATTACTTCAAAAATCTATTAAAGGAAAAATATTAGAATCATTTTAAAAGAAAAAAATTGCATGAATATTGATTAGAATTTATCACTTAATTGGTCAATGGTGGAATCCAGAGTCTCGGTATTTTCTTATTATTGTTGAAACAACTTTATTTAATTTTCGAAAATTCTTCACAAGCCCGAGTTGAACGAACTCTACTTATCACTTTTTACAACAACTTAAAATTTACATCACTGATAGTTTGACTGCTGAGTCAATCGAAACATATGAACAACTTACATCTTCCTTTTTCAATAAGTTTATCCCTAGGCATAAAACATCGTCTATTAGGACGCAAATCTGCACATTCTCACAGCAAGAGGGAGAATCTTTGTATAGGTATTTGGAAAGGTTCAATGATTTGTTAACACAATGTCCTCACCATGGTTTAGAAAAGGTTAGGCTAGTTCAGATCCTTTATGAGGGTTTAGATTATTCCACAATAATCACGGTAGAAGCTTAGTGTACAGGTGGGTTTGAGAACCAAACTGTTGATGCGGCAATGGAATTTTTGAATGAAGCCGCCGAAAAGACCCAACAATGGGAAAATAGTAGGAAACACCGGAAAACAATTCTTCTAAACAGAGGAAACGTTAATAGGGTAGAAGGAAGCTATGAATCAGATGCCAAGATTGCAGCAATAGCTAAAAGGTTAGAAGCTCTAGAAATGGGTCGCACTAGTGGTAGATTGGAGCCTTTTTGGGAAGGCCAGAATAATGAAGAGCAAGCCAATGCTCTTTATAATAACACTAGATTCGATAATCGTCAAAAATTTGACCCATATTCAGAAACCTATAATCCTGGGTGGAGAAACCATCCGAACTCAGCAAACTGCAAAACTTCAGCAATCAGTAGAACAAAGTCTACAAGTTAGTAACAAGATAGGACAAGAAAATAGTCAGGCTATTTCCGAGTTGAGAACCCAGATTAGTTTGATAAATGAGTCTTTGAGAGAAAAAGGTAGGTTTCCTAGTCAAACCCAACCCAACCCTAGAGGAGTTCATGAAGTAAATATAAAACAATTGAATGCTATTAGAACCCTTAGGAGTGGTAGAATTATAGACAACAAGGTAACCATGCCCGATAGTGAACCTACTGTAGTTCACCCCTCAGGATCTCACCCCTCAGGACCACCCATAGCTGAAGAGACCGATAAAGTTTCTGATGATGTAAATTCGGTCCCTGGGAGGTCTGATTTTGTACCTAGAGCCCCATTTCCACAGCTCCTAGTACCAACAAAGAATGAATCCAACTTTAATGACATTATGTAGGTTTTTAAGAAAGTTACCATAAACCTTCCGTTACTAGAAGCAATTAGGCAACTTTCGGCTTATGCCAAGTTCCTCAAGGATATGTGTACGCAAAAGCGAAAGCTTATTGTCCCTAAAAAAGCCTTTTTAGCCTGTCATGTAAGTTCGACCATTCAGAACACCACAACTCCTAAGTATAAAGACACAGGTGCCCCTACCATTGCTTGCACGATAGGAAAACACAGGGTAGAAAAAGCTTTACTTGACTTAGGAGCTAGTGTGAACTTACTTCCGTACCATGTGTACTTACAACTGGGACTTGGTGAATTGAAACCCACCAAGATAACACTGCAGTTAGCTGATAGGTCTGTTAAAATTCCTCGTGGTGTGATAGAAGATGTTCTTATTGAGGTCGACAAGTTTATTTATCCTGTGGATTTTGTAGTCCTAGATACACAACCTGTCCCTGACCCAGAGAATCAAATACCGGTGATTTTAGGTCGCCCATTTTTAGCCACGTTTAATGCCGTTATCAACTGTAGGACCGGACTTATGAACATATCCGTTGGTAATATGACCACTGAACTAAATGTCTTTAATGTTACTAGACAACCTTCTGATGATTTAGAGGAAGTGAATATGATTAGTACTTTGGTTCAGGATCTAGTTCAGGATAATTGGGACGACACTTTGTTTGGTGATTCTTTAGATGAATTTGATGAGACAATTATCTTAGGTAAGATAGATGACCAAACTTTAGAACTGGAAGAAGCTCTTGATTATTTTAAAGACTCTGAGGATCCGGAAATTCAAGCAATAATTAGAGGTTTGTCTGAGAATACTGACTACCCTAATTTTGGGGGTAGTGATGGTCAAGTATCTTTATTAGAAGTCCCTAACTTGGGACTCGAGTCTAGTGTGCCTGAGGTATTACTTGAGTCTGTCCCGACTCCACAACCTGATCCTCCTGATACCGTCCTGGAAGTGGGAACTCATAGTTCGGAAAAATATGTTTGTCAAGACACTCACATGAAGCCTAAGAGGGCGTCACAGATAAACCCAGTTATCTTGCAGGAAAGTTTAGATCAGGTTGTGCTCCGTCTGTTAATTTTTCTAATCCTGTGCAGTTGTCTCATATTAGTGGTAGTGCTGTTTGGTTTTGATGACCCACAGTTATTTCGACTACTGTTATATGATTTGAAAAGTAATTAGCAATTTTAAGGTACTTGATGTCTGGCTGAAGACCTGAAACTTAGCACTTCTTGGGAAGTAACCCATGCTCATGCAACACGGTAATATCTTTCCTTAACTCTTTTGGTTCAAATGGTAACAGTTTCTCCTTGTTCATGCTTTTAATTTTATATTTAGAACATTGAGGACAATGTTAGATTTAAGTTTGGAGGTATGGGAGAAACTCTTTAGTTGCGTTATAAACTCCAGAGCCTAAAAATTTATGCCTATTAAGGATGGCACTAACCAATCTAAGTGGATGGAAGCATTTTGGTTTAAGAGTTGAGGGACCAATCTGATTATATGGAAACATCTAAAAGAGCCTATTCATAAAAGCACAGAGCTCAGGTGTTAAAAATAACATGATAGTTTCGCCAAATCTCGTTGAGTCCTTTTCATTTCTATTTCTATTTTATTTTCTTTAAAAAATATATTTGTCTAACTGATTAGGTGGGGCTCACGATTCAAGTTGTTACCAATGCTAGGGTGAAATAGAGTTATTGAGATACAAAAAAAAAAAAAAAAGACCAGACCAGACCAGACCAGACCAGACCAATTAGACCAATCGGAATAAATTTTAACACTTGGATAGCAATATGTGTGTGTTCTCCCTGTCTCCGTCGCCTAAACAAGCGTGGAACGCAGGATCCACGGGAATTACCATGTAATCTGCTGACAAGAGGCATGCGCTTGGATCCACAAGATCTAATCATGTCGTTAGTTCTAAAAAATAAAAAAATAAAAAAAAAATGTGTGTTCAATAAATCGACCACTGGTTCCCTTGTATATGCCAGACGAGTTGATCTAGAATTAGGATTATCGACCACTGGTTCCCTTGTATATGCCAGTTGTGTTGATATTAGTCAGAACGGTATCTCAGTCCATTAGGATAGGTTCATCTTGGTGGAGGCCTTCAGACAGATATGAGAAAACACCGTTCACCTAGTCAACATAAAAACCAGCTATGTTTTTCTATATCCATCTCTTAATCTTTCCATGTGATTTGTTGACTCCGGATATTGGTGTCCATAGTGCAACTATCTTAGTAGAGCTCTGTCACTTATATATGAATTTTAGTATACTTGAGTGCAAACTCATATACAGCAATTGGAATTTCGCATCAGGGTACTTCCTCCCGTAATCAATAAGTATGCCAACCAAGGAGGTTCTTTAGTGCATTCTAAGGTTCTGCGTAGATAGCTAGGGTCTGGAGTAAAGGTTTTGTGGGTACACCTCTGATAAACCCTCCCGAGACTATAACTCGGCCACTAGGGCCACCTAGGGGTTTAAAGGCTTATTGCACATGCTAAGTGCAATCGACGATGCCTGCGACAGTGAGTTAGGATTTTATTTTGTAGTTTTGATTTGCTCGGGACTAGCAAATAATAAGTTTGGGGGTATTCGATAGACGATTTATGTGTCTAGTTTCATCTCTTTTGTGTATACTGTTAGTACCCATTTCGGTACTAATTTTGGTATTTTATCCCTTTGTAGGTGTTTTTGGAGGAATAGGCTTTTGCGGCAAAATTGGCTCGAAAAGTTGTTAAAGGTACCTGGGAGGACATTTGCTATTCGGACTCTCATTTTGGATAAGAGGTAACCCATTTCCAAGCAGCTGCTAAACACAGACCGGGACTGGATAGGAGGAGGTCACATTTCTTCACATTTTCAAAAACAGAAAACTGGCGGGAAAAATTTCTTTTCACAGACGGATTTAGGGTTGGATTGTTGATCGATTTTTATGGAGATTAAAGGGCTGAATTTGATTGGGTTTGCTCCTATGGACCTAACAGGCGAGGTAAGGGTGTTGGAATGGATCCAAAGTGGCTAGAACTCGAATTGGAGGCGAAAAAAAGGTTAAAAATATCACGGTTTATTTTTGGCAAGTTTCTTGGTTTATTTATGGAAACTCACGTGAAGAAGGGGAAGGAAACTCTTCTTAGAGATTTGATTCTATCACAGGAAGACTTTGGACAGCTTGGATGGACTGAGGCGACGTGCAGCTGATGAGAAAAAGGAATTATCGTGACTTGTTGGGAGGAAAAAAATCAAAGATATTCTCGAATTTTCTTTACTCTATTATGTATAAAAGGGTTAGTACGAATCCTAGGAAGGGAGGGAAGACCTTAGGGAAAAGTTTAGAGCCTTAGAGAAGCCAGAAAAATCATTAGAATAAGATCGGGTTTCTGCTGATGCTGCTGCTGTCGGAGAAGACGAAGAACACAGAACAGCGGAAAAAGAAAGTCGCAGATACTGTGACCGTAGCTTTCAAATTCTATACCCGTTGTAACAATTTTTCCAACAGTTAGCTTCAGTTCGCAACAGTTTCTTCTGTAACAGTAGGTTCTGTAACAATTATATTAGTTACAGAATCCGCTGCTTAGTACTTTTCACTCTTTTAATCAACTTTTGAACACCAGAGATGTATTTTGAGCAAGTGGTTAATATGAGGAGCTAAACCCCTTAGCCGAGGCGACGGAGGAAGCCATTGTTCCATGAAAAGTGGTATAGTTCTATTTTAATTATTGATTGCAATTATTTTACATGATTATTTGCATAGAACTTAAAAGAAAAATTGGTTTTTATTGAGTAGTTGTGAAGTGTTTTGATGGGACATGCTTGGTTTTAATACTTTTGATGTTTCATGCTTCGTGCTTACAACTATTACTTCAAAAATCTATTAAAGGCAAAATATTAGAATCACTTTAAAAGAAAAAAATTGCATGAATATTGATTAGAATTTATCACTTAATTGGTCAATGGTGGAATCCAGAGTCTCGGTATTTTCTTATTATTGTTGAAACAACTTTATTTAATTTTCGAAAATCCTTCACAAGCCTGAGTTGAACGAACTCTACTTATCACTTTTTACAACAACTTAAAATTATATCACTGATCATGGAACAATAGTTGTTGATTGTTGTGTTAAACAGGAGGCAGTTCAACAGAACAAAAAATCTTTATTGATTTGTTCGTTTTGTGGAAATGAAAATCATGGTCAAAGCATGTGTTGGATATTCAAAAGGAACAATAAAAGAATTGCCAAACTTCAAGAGAACATGCAAAGGATGAATTTGGCACTGGATAATCAACAAGGGTACCCTAAAAAATCCAGAAATTCCAGATTCAGACAAGGTAAGAGATCTGTTTACACAACAAACCTTGATAAGACACTAAGTGGTAAAAGATGTGAGCATTCGGCTCTTTCTGTCACTGTCTAATACCAGTGACGTCCGCATCCTCATCTTTAACTTGAGAAAATGATGGTTGCATAAAGGTGGCTCAAGTCCTTGTATTTGTGTTTTGTTTTTTTTTTTTGTTAAGAAAATATTCTCCTAATAATTTAGATAATGGATAATAAACCATGAAAGACTTGTTTAAATCTCTTTTAGGGTTTGGGTTTCCATAAGTCTATTTATAATCATTTGTAATCAAGTTCTTTTTCTCTTTTCTCCTTGAAAGAAACAGTTTCATGGCTCCTGTAACTAGAGGTACCACAAAAAGGGATGCAGTCGAAGCAGTTAATGTGTATCCGTGTGAAGGAATCACTTCCTCAAGGAAGTTGAAAGAGAGATCTACAAATGATGGAGAAGGTTATTCCTCTAATTGCCTCTTGTCAGTTTGTCATTTTGATAATAACTTTAGGTATGGTGAAAGATTTCATCAACAAAAGAAATGATTTAAAATCTAAAATTGTTTCCTCTTTAGAAAAGATAACTCACTATGAACAAATGTTGTCTCTAACAAAGAACACCTTGCGTGAGATAAAAAGAGAACTTAGTGAGTTGACTGATATTTCTGAAGACTTAGAGGAATTGAACGATCCAATAATCAATGGGTTTTTCAATAATGAGAAGGAATTCTCGGTAGATGCTCTGAGAAAGCTCTATAATGTCTAGGAAACTTCTTATGAGAATTTATTCTTATGTTTTAAGAAGGATAACTAGGGTTTGGAATAGCCATTATTGTGAGTACACATAGCTATTTCCAACGATTTTCATCTTGTAATGTTTTTAGATTTATTTATTTAAATTCTAAAGTTTATTTGGAAGATGATTTTGCAGTATTAATGTTTATGATTTCATATATTGCAACTTGTTATGGGATATGTATGTTTGCGTCCGTGAACCTTAATTGTCCCATACGTGGTCAAAAGTTAAGTCTTTCATATGTCAGTATGCAAGTATTGATAAAAGATCGAATGAGCTTTTGACAAACAAAAGTTAAGCCTATTATGTCATATTGATGGAAGATATGATGAACTTTTGTGTACAAAGATTATGTCTATTATACGTCATTGTGCAAATAGTGATGAAGAATAGAATTAATCTTTGTTTATTCCGCAGTATTGATCTTCACTGATCCATAATTTTATGTAAAATACTGCGCGGCTCCGTAAGTTTTCTTATGTGAGCATTTCCGATTAAATTAATCATGGGTTCTCTTGTGGTTAATTTAATTGAGATTTTGGGATACAAATTCATATTCTTATGTGATTTGTTAATGTCCAAAGAAATCCTTCTTTTCTTGTGAAAGTAAGGTCGCTCTTGTTGTTCCTTCGGGAATGACATTTGATGTGGGAGAGTTCTTTTTTGAACTTGTGCTTAATTACCAAATCTTTGTGGGGAGTGCGGCTGTGGAATATTATAGGGGTTATCTTGTATCTTTATAAACTTCTTGATGAATGCATTTAGTTTCGGCTATATGATCGCATCTAAAAGGTTGATATGTGCTTTTCTTTGGTCATGAAGTATCTCTATGGAAATTTCATGAGGATCCCACTAGTTTTCGTACCTTTGCCAATTTTATTGACAAAAAGGGGGAGAATTAATGTGTAGTTCACACTACAAATACATATGGTTTTCGGATCATTATGTAAGGGGGAGTGGTTTTCATGTGAGATGAAGTATTGACTAAGGGGGTGATACATATCACCATAGTATTGTTGTCAAAGTTTTGATACAATTGAACTTTGATGTCGTATAATAATACTATGACACTATATAACAATGATTGCGAACTATTGTTTTCTCCTTGTTATGGCTACGGATCTTAAACAACGATGATGTTGAACTGAAAATCTTTAGAATCATTGGAGTACTTGGAAGTGACGAAGATTTCGAGTAATGTTGAAGAACCAAGGAGATCAAGCATTTGGATGAGAAGCTACAAAGTTTATTTATTTTATATTCCATATGTATTGATAGTTTTGTCATTAAAATTGACAAAG
Source organism: Papaver atlanticum (assembly GCA_023531105.1). Classification (NCBI taxonomy): domain Eukaryota; kingdom Viridiplantae; phylum Streptophyta; class Magnoliopsida; order Ranunculales; family Papaveraceae; genus Papaver; species Papaver atlanticum. Next base: position 1,229,997 of record JAJJMB010010117.1, on the reverse strand, counting down.
GGGGAGATTGTTAGAGCACTGCTCGGTCGAACTCGCAAGCGTTGCTATCTCAAGCTTGTTTGTCAAGTTTAGTTGCCAAAACTATAAGTCTTGATTTCTAGTATACTTATAGCTAAGTCTCGGACTAGGATAATAAGTGTAGTTGAGCTCTAGACTCCACGACGTTCATTATGCAAAGACGAAGAACTACTCAAGGAACTTGTGGAACTTCATCGACAAAAAGGTATGTGGAGACTTGAACTTATCTATCACTCAAAAGTCTATCTATTCTATCTCGCTATATAGACTTCGATTATACACATTTGGTATTTCGAGCCGAGTTTATCTCGCTTATCTATTTCTCGAAATATGTGTTGGTAAGCTTTCGCTTTGGCCAAGTTCATCTTTACTCGTGACGAAAGTCATGTATAATATTTCAATAACTTGAAAATCGCTTTGATGAAAAATAGTTTGTGAATAACAACTATATAACATCCTCTAAGAAAGTTTCAATGATTGAAATGAGAGTTTAGAAAATGTAACATCCTTTGGATATAAACATGGTGTGTTCTCACATTTGTGTAAAAGTCCAAAACCGGGAACCCAAAGTATGCGTACCCGTATGCGTACTGGCGGTTGTTGGAAATCCGGGTAAGTATGCGTATCCGTACGCATACTGGCGGAAAGTTTACGTCCGTGAATTTCTGCTGGAGTTTGAAAGTGAAAACAAACTCAATCCGGTTACTTAAGTATGCGTACCCGTATGCATACTTAAGTAGGTTACTTTCTAAAATCTGTTTGTTCTTGAACTAAAACATTTATATATTAAGGAATGCAACCTTTGCAAACCGTGGCTATAAAGTTCATGAATTGATTCGAGTGAATCAAAACCGATTTTGCTTCGATTCTGTCTTGTATACTTCTATAAGATCTAAGAAATTGAACAACTCTCTAACTAGTTCATTTGAGTCATTTGAACTAGTTATGGTGAAGATGAATAAGGTTAATATGAAAGTGCTCATATGGCTAACCCATGGTTAACTATTGTTGAACCAACTAAGTGTACACGTTTAGGTATGGTTACTTAAACCTAAATGAAGTTATATTTCATTTGTGTATAACAAGCTAAGTTCGATCTAACGGTTGAAAGATAGTAGCTTGAATCTAATCAGGTTTTCATCTAACGGTGAATATTGAATGCTTTATTACCAAGGTAACTTCGATTGCAAACCCTGATTTGGAGACTATATAAAGGAGAACTCTAGCAATTGGGAAACCTAATTCCCACACCTCCTGTGTGATACTAGTTGTATAAGCTAGAGTCGATTCTCCTTTAACCTTAGGTTTCTCACGAGACCCTATAGGTTATCGACTTAAAGACTTCATTGGGATTGTGAAGCCAGACCCAACTATTTTCTCTGTAGTTGCGTGATCTGATCTTGCTGTTTCTATCGTGATTGAGTACAATCGTAAGATTGGCTTGAGATTTATATCTCTGATAGGAAAGATAGAAAAGTAGTCACAAACACCTTCGTCTCATCGTTTGTGATTCCAAAATATCTTGTTTCGCTAGTCGATTAAGATTATTGTGAGGTGATTGATATTTCTAGGCTGTTCTTCGGGAATATAAGTCCGGTATATCAATTGGTTCCTGTTCACCTTGATTTATCAAAAGACGGAACAAAACTCGTAGGTATTTCCGTGGGAGACAGATTTTTCTATTTCTATAGACTTTTCTGTGTGATACAGATTTGTTTATCAAGTCTTCGATTTTGGGTCGTAGCAACTCTTAGTTGTGGGTGAGATCAGCTAAGGGAATCAAGTGCGTAGTATCCTGCTGGGATCATAGACGTAAGGAGCGCAACTGTACCTTGAATCAGTGTGAGATTGACTGGGGTTCAACTATAGTCCAGACCGAAGTTAGTTTGTAGTAGGCTAGTGTCTGTAGCGGCTTAATACAGTGTGGTGTTCAATCTGGACTAGGTCCCGGGGGTTTTCTGCATTTGCGTTTCCTCGTTAACAAAACTTCTGGTGTCTGTGTTATTTCTTTTTCGTATTATATTTTGTTATATAATTGAAATATCACAGGTTGTGCGTTGAATCGATCAATTGGTAAATCCAACCTTTGGTTGTTGATTGAAATTGATTGATCCTTGAACATTGGTCTTTGGTACCGTTCAAGTAATCTCTCTTATATTCAATCGGGCTCGCAAATTATTATTCGTTTGATTGCGGATTGAATTGAGAGATTGAGATATAACTCCTTGATATACTTTTTATAAGATTGAGTCTAACTGTCTAGTTGATTCTCTTGTAAGTATATTGGAGTTAGTCCATACAGATTGCTAAGCGAAATATTGGGTGAGGTTGTTAGACCCCCGCTTTTCCATATGGTACCTCAGGCTTTGGTTCTCACAGTATATAGCCAAAACCAGAACATCCTTAGTCGCGCACAGTCCAAAACCAAAACAGAACGGGACACACCTGGAACGGGACGGGATATGACTGGATCTGATTGGACCGGATCTGGGTTGGACCGGGTCTGGGTAGACCGGATTGGGTTGGATCGGGTCTGGGTGGACCGGATTGGGTTGGACCGGGTCTGGGTGGACCGGGTCTGGGTCGGACCGGGTCTGGGTCGGACCGGGCAAAAACATTTTTTCACCGGATTCACTTTCTCCTCGGAAAGGAACGAAGGTTTTTCATTCAACAGAGATTCCCTTTCCCACCGACGGAACTGAGACATGAACATGCAAATATAAATATATATATATATATCATAAAACCATTCACGGGATAAATGTAAAACGTAATCAACCATGTGAACGTGGGATTTGCATAGATACATTGGATTTAGCCAAAATCAAAATCAGGGAAAAGAAAAAAATATATAGGAGAAAATAGATTCAACTTATCTGATTTGATTACAGCGATTTCAACATTAGCTTAACGATAATTGCATAACTGCGTTGATCTAAATCATCTATGTAGAAAAAAATATCAATCGATCCCATCTAGCTTTGCGGTATAACTTCGTGCATGATAACGTGTTGCAGTAGAATATTAGGGAAAGAGAAAGAGACTGGAAAAGAGAAGAATTTCATTCATAAGAGTTATCTGGTTACACGGATATAACATCATATACATGGGAAAGGGAAAACCAAAAGACTTCCGCTTTGGACCGTACATAATCGATGATGGATTATAAACAATTGATCACTCCCCGTGGGCCCTTTAACAGTTGATGGATTTTATAAACAATTAATGCAACAAAAAAAAAAGTGCAGCATGGACAAACAATATATATTATAAGACAAATCTTTTTTTGATAATCGAAAACAGTTGCATTATATATATCCACATAATCGTTTACAACATCACAACAAGAAGGATATCATGAGATGATCAGATCAAATAAGTATTTTTCATCACTCATCACACCATAGTAAATTTTAGAGATTGATCATTTTATTTTTCATAGATGGATCAAATGTCGAAACTAATAGCTGATCAACTCTTTAAGGCTTCAATGATTAAAGATATTGTCGAACTTGGCTGCAAAAAAACAACAAACATAAAAATAACACTTAAAAGACGATAATGCATGCCTCATCAAAAAAAAAAAAATGTCAAATTATTTATAAATTACGTAAGTAAGTCATTACAAAAAAGTCAATTAAAAATATTATGAATAAACATATGTAATAACAAAAATAAGTAAAGGTAGCTTACCGAATTTCACAACTTGATTGCACATTTGGTCGCATTGGATTTCAGATAAATAGTTTTCTTTTCCCTCTGCTTTCGAAAAATCAAAGCATTTCATGAAGCATACTTTGTAATGATCATGACCATCATCACCATGAGCTTGGGTGAACTGCACTACCACAGCAAGAACCATAAAACACATCAACAAAACTGCAACATTCATTTTTCCTGCCATTTTATTTGTTGTGATTGAATATTTAGAGGAAAAAAGAGGAAAAAATGGTAATAATTATTTAGAATTATTAGATATTTTTTCCTTCTTTTTTCCCCTTTTTCTTGCTGGGTGAGGAGTAATGTGTGAATAGAAAAATGTATTTATACACCTAAAACGATGCCTTTTTTTAGACTAATGTGAGATTGGATGAGAAAATTGTGGGTTAATTTCTTCAATGAAATTATGAACAAAAATAATTGTCAACTAATCCTAAATGTAGGCAATTTTGGTTGTTTAAGTTGTGATAATACATGGTCACAAATAATTCAAAATCATTTAGAAGCGATGGTACATCACTATATATAGAGACCTTTCTTTTATTATTATAAAAATATAAAAAAGTTACTTATATAGATACAAGTATTGAGATTAAACAAATGTCCAGATAAATCATAGTAAGTTTAGAAACTCATGGACTACACCATGTGGTGACAGATGGCAAATAAAAAGACAATTTGTTTGAAAAATATCCATACACCTAGTTACAAATCACGGTAACTAACAGGCTACGCTCCAGGTGCTCTGTCCCAGGGGCGGAGCCAAAGGTTGACTAACCCTGACTATAACCCCTCTCAAAATCACCAAAACTATTAAATATCTCTTATATTTATTTAATATAGTATATAATTTGAATTTAGGCTACCTAATTCTTTATATTTAGTCCATTAAAATCCTTGGTAATATTTGGTTCCGCCGCTGCTCTGTCCCTAAGTTGCCTATCTCCCCCCGTCCGCACCAATATGAATAAGACATCTATTTTTTTTTTTTATTGGGAACTAGTCTAGATGCATGCGCGATGCGCCTTCCATCTACACAAACTCTTCATTGGAAAAAATAATCAAACTCTTCATTAAATAATGTTTTAATCAACAATATCCTTTACACAACATGTAAATTACCACTGCATGTTGTTAACCTTATGTGTAATTACATAGTATATGGGGCTGTTTGGTAACCATTATTATAATGGATTATCAGCCCATAATCTATGCTTACAAGACAGGAGGGTTTTTTGTTTCACCCAACGGCTAGAATACATTTGTTTTTCCTAACTAGCGGTCGTGATCTTTCTTCCCCTCCCAGTGTAGTTTTCTAGATTTGATCAAACTATCATCCACCTTCCTGTTCCACGTTAGCGTCATAAATACATCACTCTTCATGCACGTTTTTTTTCCTTTTTTTTCCCATCCTTACTCTTCCAATCTATAACGGTGAAATCCAGCTCTTTAATTTCAAGATTTCTCTTCTAACAGTTAGGGAAAAAATTCATACTCCATGGCCTTCTCATATTCATCTTACCGATTGGCAATTAAACCCTTAAAAAAAAAATGTCAGCTTTCAATTGATTTTTCTCTACAAATTGTCTGATCATGTTCGGACTTCGGATGGAGTGTCAATTCAACCCCCGCAACATGTAAGTTCTTCCTCTCTGCATATTCAGTCTTTCCCCCAAAAGAATTTGAGAATTTCTGCTTTGCAAGATTCGAGTTTTGTTGATGTGGGAGTTTTAATTTATCATTCAACCCTATTTTTTTTTAATTAATTTTTTTAATTAGCTTAATCTGATAGTGTTTGCTTCATATAGCTAATTACCAGTAATCCTTAAATTTTTGTTGGCTTAATCTGATAGTGTTTGATTAATTCGGTTTGATGGAAATTTCCCCCTTTTTGCTGTGTTTTTAGTTTTTTGATTTAGTTAAACAAATATCGGACATTAGCTATGCAACAGAAGTTACAGAAATGATGTTCTGAACATGGTAAAGTTATATTTTTGCTCACCTCATGTTGATTATTTCAGGTTGCTTTGGTTAGCAATTATGTTTGTTTCTAATGAAATTTATGTGGCCAGGATTCCTAATTGATTTCAACCGAAATCCAACTTCTCACTTTGGATGTTTGTTTTAAACTGGATTTGCTTTACCTAATGTTACTTTTGTATTGTGATTGTGTAAGTACTGAATATGTTTTTGTCAGCGTATATTTGTAAATCCACATCAAAATGACATCGCAGGTCAAATTCAACCCACCAAAGGTAGGCTTCTCGTCCACACATGACAATTTCAAGTGCTTGCGATCACTAGAATAAGGAAAGTCAAAAGCCATCACAGTTTGACTGACTAGGAAATGGGAAGAATTGGACTTTATGTCCACCAACGAAGTTACCAGTATGGATATGGTTATCGTTGACAAGGAGGTATTCATACAAACTGTTTCCATTTAGTTTGTTTCACTATATTTAGTCGATTATGTTTTAAGATTTGTGTTAAAATACCCCTAAGAGGAGCTCAAGTACACTGTTGATGTAAACAATTGATTCCACATGGAGACCAAATTTTAGCTCTGCTACTGCCAAGACTAACTCATGAATCCAACAATTTAAGTTAAAAGAAAGTTCGTAACCCAACTCTGTTATTGCCACAAGGTGTTCCAGAAAAGATCATATCTTTAGTGTTTCTTCTTGCGGCCCGATGTTTGTTTGTTCTTGGAATAATTGCAGGATCTAATCGATTTTTACAATAACACTTTCATCAAGGGACTGGACGGTACGAGTAAAGAGTTTTAAAGCGTTAAAGCGACGGGTTTCCTTGGTGATGGTTGAAAAATCAATTAAAAGGTTCAACTTATTCTCCTTATCTTGCACCTCAACTCTGTGATAACAAATTTGAATGAAAATAAATCCTAGAATAACAGTCATATGTCATTGTTAATCAATTGTATTGATGGAGATCGAGGGTGTTCACATTCTAAGCAAATTAAATTAAAAAAAAGAAGAAGGACGAAGACAGTATGTGTTACCCCTAAAATAAATCATTGTCGGGGTGCAAGAGAGTAGTCAATTTACTGCGAATGTATATGTCAATTAGCTTTTTTGTCCCGTTGATTCTTTGCCATATATGTTTCGATTTGAGTTTATTTTACGCTAGGATTTATAAGCTCTTGAATTAAATTTAATATAAATTTGTTTTGTTGTAGTTTCGTGTTTGTTACAATGATCCTTGAATACTGTAATTCTTTGTGTTCATCTGGCCCTTATAAAGTTGTAAAATTTGACATAATAAAAAGGACTAATAATTTTGTAGATCGTATTTTAGTTCTTAGTTTAATGGAAGTAGTTTGTTTTCAAAATCCTGGTGCTAAAGTGTAATTTTGTCCTATGATGTAGGATGAAGAGGACGTGGTACAAGGTGATAATTTTCTTCATCAAGTCCTATACTATATAATCTATAATATTTTATTTATTTTGTCATTTGTATCCTTTTGGCAATGAATAAGGGAGATCTAAAGTTCTACTGCTAATGTTAGAATTCCCAGTTGCCTTAATTTTATATATGAAGTAATTGTATTTTCATAATGCTTTTCTAATGTGCAGAGTAGTCGGGAGTGTTAGAGCACTGCTCGGTCGAACTCGCAAGCGTTGCTATCTCAAGCTTGTTTGTCAAGTTTAGGTGATCAAAAATATAAGTCTTTATTTCTAGTCTACTTATAGCTATCTCTCGGATTAGGATAGAATGTGTAGTTGAGCTTTAGACTTCACGGAGTTCATCGATTGAAGACGAAGATCTACTGAGGAAAGCTTGGAGGAACTTCATCAACAAAAGGTATGTGGAGACTAAAACTGATCTATCACTCAGAAGTCTATTTTATTATATCTCCTAATGAGGCTAAGTCGTATAGCTATATAGACTTTTACATTATACACATTTGATATTTCGAGCTGAGTTTAACTCGCTTATATCTTTCTCGAAATATATGTTGGAAAGCTTTTTGCTTTAACTACGTTCATCATTATTCTTGACGAGTTTAGTTGGAAACAATTTATTTGTTGGAAACTAAATAATGAGTCAAAAGATGATCATATGAAAATTGTCTTGAAACATCTTACATGATTTGTGTGAGACAGTTATTTGATGTAGACTCGGAATGTTTCGTATTGATCATTCGATAAATTAAAAATTACTTATAAGCTAATAGTTTGTGTGAGACGGCTATTGTCGTCTTCTAAGGATGTTTCAAGACGACAATGAAATGGGAGTTTAGAACAAATAACCATTGCCTGGATATAGCAAAGTATGCATACCAGTATGCAAACTGTTGTAGTATGATTCGGGTCCGGGAACCAAGTTTGCATACCAGTACGCGAACGGTTTACCCTGAGTTAGGTACGGTACGGCAGTATGCATACCCGTTTGCGAACTGTAAGACGTGACCAAAGTCCGAAACTCAAGTTTGCGTACCCGTTTGCAAACTAAGTTGGTTTAAGTTCTAAAATCGGTTAAGTATGATTTCATACTCATGAACAAATACATTTATAAATTAAGGAATGCAATCTTTGCAAACCGTGGCTAAAATGTTCATGAACTGATTCTCTTGAATCAATCCGATTTTGTTTCAATTGTGTCTTGTATACTTTTATGAGAATATAAACAATTGAACAACTCTACGAGTAACACAATTAGATTCATTTGATTATCATTTGATCTAGAAGTGTTAGATGAATGTGGTTAATACAAAAGTGTTCATATGGATAACTTCGGTTAACTATTGTTGAGCCAACTCAATATACACGTTTAGGTACGGTTACCCATATCTAAATGAAGGTATATTTCATTTGTGTGTAACAAGCTAAGACCATCTAACGGTGGAGAGATATTGCTTTGGTTTTAAGCAAAATTAGCTTGAATCTTAAATCAGGTTTGCATCTAACGGTGAATATTGATTGACAGAGTGGGAGATTGTTAGGGCACTGCTCGGTCGAACTCGCAAGCGTTGCTATCTCAAGCTTGTTTTTCAAGTTTAGGTGATCAAAACTATAAGTATTGATTTCTAGTCTACTTATAGTTATGTCTCGGATTAGGATAGAATGTGTAGTTGAGCTTTAGACTTCACGGCGTTCATCGATTGAAGACGAAGATCTACTGAGGAGAGCTTGGGGGAACTTCATCAACAAAAGGTATGTGGAGACTAAAACTTATCTATCACTCGGAAGTCTATTATATTCTATCTCCTAATGAGACTAAGTCGTATAGCTATATAGACTTTTACATTATACACATTCGATATTTCGAGATGAGTTTAACTCGCTTATATCTTTCTCGAAATATGTGTTGGAAAGCTTTTTGCTTTAACTACGTTCATTATTATTCTTGACGAGTTTAGTTGGAAACAATTTATTTGTTGGAAACTAAATAATGAGTCAAAAGATGATCATGTGATTTTTTTTTGTATGAGACAGTCATTTGCTGTAGACTCGGAAAGTTTCGTATTGATCATTCAATCACTTACAAATTACTTATAAGCTAATAGTTTGTGTGGGACAGCTATTGTCATCTTTTAAGGATGTTTCAATGATTGAAATGGGAGTTTAGAAAAAATAACCATTGTATAGATATAGCACAGTATGCATACCAGTATGCAAACCGTTGTAGTATGATTCGGGTCCGGGAACCAAGTTTGCATACCAGTATGCGAACGGTTTTAACTGTCAAATTCCGGGAACCAAGTTTGCATACCAGTATGCGAATGGTTTCACCTGAGTAAGGTCCGGTACAAAAGTATGCATACCCGTTTGCGAACAGTCGGACGTGACCAAAGTCCGGAACTTAAGTTTGCGTACCCGTTTGCAAACTAAGTTGGTTTAAGTTCTAAAATCGATGAACTATGATTTAATACTCATGAAAAAATACATTTATAAATTAAGGTTAGTGATATTTGAATTGAACTGTTTCATTCCTAACGTATCTTTCAAGTCGGGCATATTGAAAACATAACTGCGAAGCTGTGAATAATTATACTCTAGTTAGACATAGTATTAAGGAATTACAATACGAAGTATAACGTCTATCTTTTGAGCTTCGTATATAAGACATAGACATAATCGTATGAATGCTATTGTGATTATGTATGGGTATGGGTGAAGATTTCGTCCTAGGAAACAATGTTTTACATTCGTTTAAAGGAAGTACATTCATAAACATGTTTTGTGAATCGAAAGGGAAATCGCTAGGCTTATTGGTATTGTTATTCATTGCAAATCTTTGGATTACCAATATGTGTGTTTAGTATAACCGCTCATAACTTGTTTATGTATCTTGGTAAAACTATTCACAATACCTGACTTTTGTATTGGTATGACTTTTATTAGAGAAACCGATCTTAAGTAATCACCTGAGATGATATGATCGATATGTTGTAATTGGTATGACCAACTCTACACATTGGGGAACCGATCCTCATAAGAGGTGCAACCGATCACAAGAGGGAATCGATCCTTGTAAGAGGTACAACAATTTTTTAGTAATTGGGGAACCGATCCTATGACTTGCGCAACCGAATACAAGTTAGATACCATAAATATGTGGTAACCGATCCTAGTACCTAGTTAACCGACTTTTGGTAACTAGCGTGACTAATCTTAGTATCCACATGGAGGTAGAGCCGAAACTTGTTTTGGTTGAACCGTTAAACCCATGATTAGTGATTTGATAGGATAATCAATCACATAGTTCTTGGAAGTCAGATCAACCAATTCTAAACTTCTTTGGAAGTGTGGCAAATCGGTTCCAAGATTTTAAATATGAAAAAGGATTTACAAAGTAAAGATGTCGACATACTTTGAACATGTGTAGTAACTCTTACCTTTTATTGTTCAAAGATATTCCTTAATAGCTAAAGGAGAATCCCGGATCGAAATAAATTGAGAAGCTTTTAATTAATGTTTTTAGTTTTATATGCTTTTAATTTCCAGCAATTAAATGCATATCTTTAGAAAATAAAAATTAGTAATGTGCATTTAATAATTGGAGATTTTCTACTGAGATTTAGGTCATTATATTTGGACAGTGCATTTCCAGGAATTATGAAAACCGATTTGGACTTTATTGCATATCTTTGAGAATATTTGGTTTTGGAAATTCCTTGGTGTCAAAACTTCCTTGGTCTATAAATATTGAATTTTGCATTTCAAGCAAACTAATCCTCAGAGCCAACAAAACTACCTAGTTGTGTTGTTACTGGTGGAGCCGTCTATTCGGAGAGGAAAGTACCCTAATTAGGCGAAATCTCTTACGACCGCTCGTTTTAAAGACTTCTTTGGTATTGGGAAGATCTACGAGTACCGTTGGTGGGAAACTAGATAATTGCATTTTATTATTAGTTTTCGATTGATTTGATTGACTAACGGTTGTTGAAATTTTATTGCACCTAGTTTGTTTATGCTTGAGAATCTTCTCTTCTGATATAAGATTCACTGAAACTAGATCGAAGTGTCGACGGGGATCTTTAAACTGTTTGTAGATCTAAAGACGTCTTGTGATAATCCATTGTTAACAGACTTCGTTCTGTGTGTGATTGATCACAAGAGATTCAAGTTGTTTGTGTGTAGGTGTTTATTGAAGATCTAAGAAGATTTGAAGACAAAGAAGATTTCTTATTTGAGTGCATAATCTTTGGTGTGCACAAAACTTGATCGGCTGGGGTTCCAACTATAATCGGGTTATCTTTGTGATAACCTTGATTGATTAGTTACAATTCTTTGTGATTAAGAGTATTGATTGCATAAGTCTAGACAATTACTTTGATAGTTGTTTGAGAGACAGATCTAAGAACCTGACAAAGGAGTTTATTGGGATAAACGGAAGAGACTTTTGTCAAACTCATATCATGTTGTTTGAAAAGAGTTGTTACCGAACAGATTTGTTGTTCCTTTACTGTTTGGAATACGAACCAAAGGAATTGTTCCAAGTGCGTGACTTATTACAAGTTGGAGGCGTAGGGATACTGAGGGAACTAGGTGAACTATAGGTTTAGTTGCTTGGTCTCAACTATACGAAGTTGGTTTAGATTTTGTATAGCGGCTTAATTCTGAGAGTATTCAATTCTGGACTAGGTCCCGGGGTTTTTATGCATTTGCGGTTTCCTGGTTAACAAAATCTTGTTGTGTCTTTTACTTTTCTATTTCCTCAATTATAATTGTTTATTATAATTAGAAGTAAAATCACAAACGTTAATTCCTATTTACTTGATAGCAATCTTATTGTGTTTGGTTAAGTACGAACCTATTATCAAGTAAACATACTTCGTTGTTGTATTGTCTCGATCTTGTATCCATAGTCAATCACACAAGTTATCTTATTGTCGTATTGTCTTGATCTCGTATCCTTAGACGATCACACGAAGTGTGAACCGATTAGTTGTATTGTCTCGATTCAGTCCATAGACAATCACTTTCGGAGAAAGGACTTATAGGTGGAAAAGTTTTAGATTGAGGTATATTTGGGTACCCTCGTCTTTTCAATTGGTATCAGAGTAGGAAAACACGAAAAGATCGAACAATCTGTGTTTGGTGCGGTCCAACCTATAAGAAATGAACTCGAGTTCTCATGAATCGACTTCAATTAACGTACCGCCAAGATTTGACGGAATAAACAATCGATGGTGGAAATCTGCTATGAGATCTTTTCTTTAATCACGAGACTTTAATATATGGCTATTAGTCGTCGATAGTTATAATCGCCCAAAAGTACAAAATTCGGAAACTGAGTTTAAACGCTTAGTGGATTTTTCAAACGAAGAAAAGGATTTTGCTAAGCAAAATTCAGATGGTTTGAATGCTATAATACATGTTGTAAGTCGTGATCTACAACATCATGTATCAACATGTCAAACTTCGAAAGAAGCTTGGGATAATCTTCAGATCGTATTCGAAGGAAACACATCAGAGAAAGAAGCTAGACTTCAAACTCTTACACCCGATTGGGAAAACCTTCGAATGGATGACAACGACACTTTTGAAGAGTTTCATATTAAACTCTCTGAGATAATCAATGCTTCTTTCTCTCTTGGAAAGACTATTTCTGAAAAAGATATAGTGTGCAAAATTCTCAGATCGTTGCCATCTAGATACGATTCTAAGAAGCATGCAATCATAGAAGCAAATGATCTTTCAACACTCTCACGAAGCACACTCGTTGGAAAGTTAAAGATCTTTGATCATGAATCACAGTCTATTCAAACTAAAGGAATCGTTTTTAAAGCTGCAAAAATTCCGAAAGCTCCAATGGAGAGAAATAGACAGATGGATGATTCAGATGAACAGATTACAGAAAATTCTGATGATGAAATTGAACAATCATTATCATTGATTACTAGACAGTTTCGATATCTCTTAAAGAAAAGAAATAAGAGATTCATAAAGGATACTCATCGATCTTCTCGTCCACATGATCGAGTTCCTGTCAAAAAGGACCAGGAAGAAGATGATGAATATCATCCTCAGTGCTTCAAGTGTAAAGGGTTTGGTCATATTGCTAAAGACTGTCCCAATCTTAAGAAGTACACTGGAAGCAAGGCTCTGGCTGTAACTCTAGATGAGACCTCTGATTTATATGATTCTGAAGAAGAGGAAATAACTAATATTGCATTAGTTGTTAATCTTATTCCTTCCTCCTCCATTAGTGATTTACCCATTTTAAAAATGGACATGTCTTCCAATGTTATAAAATCATCTAATGGTAAAGGGAAAAATAAGACAAGGTGCAAAAACTGTCTCAAAAACAAAATTGCTAAAAGTTGCATAGGCAACCCAAGTCAATCTCAAGATACTTCGTTAGTTTGAGGTAACAAGAAGAGAATTTCTCATACGATACTAGATCGAGGACACTCTGGTTGTTCAAAATTCCATAATGAGATAAAATCTCAGACTAATACCACCTGATCGGTATTAGCATTCTTTCCTCACCTCGTGTGCCAAATTTAGTGAGGAAGAAGAAAGATCAAGGCACTTATGTGTAGATTATGGGAATAAAATCTAGTAATTGAAAATATTTGAGATATTCGTATTTATAGGAATATTATATTTTCGGAAGTATGAAAATTATAAAAAAAAAAAAGGTCCTTTTCCTTCTTTGGTCATTCCTTGTCCGAACTATGAGTCTGGATCCAATGTCTTCTCTTGATAAGATGCTAGATCAGAAAGATTACTTTAAGAATAAGTCTGCATCTTCTCTTGATATAGAGAAATCAAATAGCAAAATCAAAAAGAGAGATTGGCTTAGGAAGAAGGAAAGAGAGAATATGCTGAAGAAAGATCAGTGTATTGAAGCATTGACACACTTCTGTGTTCAATCAAAGACCAAATTACATGTTCTTGCAGAATCCTTCACGAAAATTTCTCAACTGCAAGAAATTCTGTTCAAATAACAAGGTTATCTACTTAAAGAATTTCACAAGCTGAAGACTGAAAGTAATAATCTACCTTCCTCTAGCATTGAGATGAAGGATTAATCAAAGAGAGTAGACATCAGTTTTTGATTTCTTTCAATAATTGTATAAGGTCTATTATGAATAAAACTATCTATTATTTATGAATAAAATTATTATTTTATAATTTTTCTTGTGATAGTTTTCGATTACATAGCCTGTGCTTGAATGCTTTATATTATTGCTATGTATGTTATGGGATGTTTGATTTCGGTTTTCATAACTTTAATATTCGATCTTATATGGTGTGAACCCTTATGGTTTGGGTGACTTTTTGGTTTAGCAGGTTTAAGTTCTAGCCCATGTTGGTAGGCTTTATCAAAGGATCATAAGGGGTTCTGATTGAAACAAATATGTGAAAAAGTCACAATATGTTGAATCGTTTTTGGTTTAGCATAAAAGCATATGTGTTTCGGGGTTTCAACTTTTGCATTGCATTAGTTAAAACCAGTTTTCAACCTTTCTTTGGTAAAGGTTGGTCCTTGTTGTTGTTCTTTTTTTTTTTGGCGAGAGGATGACAACACAACGGGGAAGAGTTCTATGTGAACTTGCGCTTAATGATATATCTTTATGGGGAGAAGAAGATGCAGAATTTGAGGTAACAAATTTGTTAGTTAATCATTTTCCTGTTTAAGAAAAGCCTGATTTTATTGCTTATATTTATTGCTTTTGCTTAACAAAATTTCGGTACAATTGATGTTTATTCCATTATTTGTGTATGGATGTATGTGTGTGATTCAATTGTTTCTGGTTAAGAAAAACTATTGTTATCTTGCTTCATGGTTTGGTATCAATTGTTTAGGCTTACGAAATTACGGTGCAATTGCGGTACTATAATGTCTATGTTTGTTTCAATTGCTTCCGGTTGAGGTAAATAATTATGCAAGTTGATTTATTTGGTTTGTATGAATTGTTTATGGCTTAACAAAAAGGTTTTAGGGATCAATTGTTTAGTCCAATTCGATTCCGGATAAGAGAAACTAAGTTAATTCTGATCTTAGTTAGACTTATCAGAGTGGAGGTTTCGGTTATTCAAGTTTAATCGAATGCCTTAACAAGAAATGCTAGTTAACTAACCTAGTAATTGTCTTGTTTAAAAGTGAAAGGTCTAAGTTATTATGTGAATAATTAGAACCTGATGAGAAAAATAGAGTTAATTCTGATCTTTATTTTGGTCTTATCGAACAAGCGATTGTATTTGTACAATCGGTTTAGCAAAAGAACTAAGGTGCTTAGTCAATTTTTTGATTTGCTAAAATATTAGGGAAAATTGCTTCGGGCAATTGTTTCCTTGGTAACATATCAAAACAAAATTACTTTGTAGTTTCGGTTTTGATATTGGTTGTCTAAAATGGTGTGTGGAACCCTCGTGCTTAACTCTTATAGGTTTTGCAAGTCTTTTATGATTTGTAAGATCCTTTCGGTTTGTCTTTTATTTGCTCGTACCTTTGTCATTTTGTGACAAAAAGGGGGAGAAATATATGGAGTAAACAAGTGATTTGGTATCACTAAGGAAAGGACAATGGTGCTTAAACTTTATATCTAACGAAAGAGTAAAGCATAGACTAAGGGGGAGTAACATATCATATTGATACTTGTGGTTATCTTAACTACAAAGGGAATAACAAAGATGTGCGGATTGAAAATCTACCTATCTTACCTTTAGGGGGAGTATTAGATTTGTTATTATAATGTCAACAACGGCATTTATGGATTGAATGTATACAGGTTATTGTGCTGTTGAAACTTGGAATCAAGCGTATGTGTAATGAATTCTTGTAATTTGTTTATCCATATGATGTAAGAGTTTTGTCACTAAAATTGACAAAGGGGGAGATTGTTAGAGCATAGCTCGGTTGAACCCACCAAGCGTTGGTATGTCAAGTTTGGTTGTCATATTTTAGTGAATCAAAACTCATTTAAAGAGTCTCTTGATTATTTACTAGACTCAACTTCGTATAGGTTAGCTAAAAAGGTACTAGGATATGAGACTTACAAGTATTACGTGAAAACTTGAAGAATGTGAAGAAGTAAAGATCTACAACGACGACATCATCCTTCCACTTGAGGTTAGTAATATTTGACTTGAACTATTTCATTCCTAACGTATCTTTTAAGTTGTGCATATTGAAAACATAACTGCGAAGCTGTGAATGATTATACTCTAGTTAGACATAGTATTAAGGAATTACAATACGAAGTATAACGTCTATCTTTTGAACTTCGTATATAAGACATAGACATAATCGTATGAATGCTATTGTGATTATGTATGGGTATGGGTGAATATTTCGTCCTAGGAAACAATGTTTTACATTCGTTTAAAGGAAGTACATTCATAAACTTGTTTTGTGAATCGAAAGGGAAATCACTAGGCTTATTGGTATTGTTATTCATTGCAAATCTTTGGATTACCAATATGTGTGTTTAGTATAACCGCTCATAACTTGTTTATGTATCTTGGTAAAACTATTCACAATTCCTGACTTTTGTATTGGTATGACTTTTATTAGAGAAACCGATCTTAAGTAATCACCTGAGATGGTATGATCGATGTGTTGTAATTGGTATGACCAACTCTAGACATTGGGGAACCGATCCTAGTAAGAGGTGTAACCGATCACGAGAGGGAATCGATCCTTGTAAGAGGTACAACAATTTTTTAGTAATTGGGGAACCGATCCTATGACTTGCGCAACCGAATACAAGTTAGATACCATAAGTATGTGGTAACCGATCCTAGTACCTAGTCAACCAACTTTTGGTAACTAGCATGACTAATCTTAGTACCCACATGGAGGTAGAGCCGAAACTTGTTTTGGTAGAACCGTTAAACCCATGATTGGTGATTTGATAGGATAATCAATCACATAATTCTTGGAAGTCAGATGAACCAATTCTAGACTTGTTTGGAAGTGTGGCAAATCGGTTCCAAAATTGTAAATATGAAAAAGGATTTACAAAGTAAAGATGTCGACATACTTTGAACATGTGCAGTAACTCTTACCTTTTATTGTTCAAAGATATTCCTTAATAGCTAAAGGAGAATCTCGGATCGAAATAAATTGAGAATCTTTTAATTAAGGTTTTTAGTTTTATATGCTTTTAATTTCCAGCAATTAAATGCATATCTTTAGAAAATAAAAATTAGTAATGTGCATTTACTAATTGGAGATTTTCTACTGAGATTTCGGTCATTATATTTGGACAGTGCATTTCTAGGAATTATGAAAACCGATTTGGACTTTATTGCATATCTTTGAGAATATTCGGTTTTGGAAATTCCTTGATGTCCAAACTTCCTTGGTCTATAAATATTGAAGTTTGCATTTCAAGCAAACTTATCCTCAGAGCCAACAAAACTACCTAGTTGTGTTGTTACTGGTGGAGCCGTCTATTCGGAGAGGAAAGTACCCTAATTAGGCGAAATCTCTTACGACCGCTCGTTTTAAAGACTTCTTTGGGATTGGGAAGCTCTACGAGTACCGTTGGTGGGAAACTAGATAATTGCATTTTATTATTAGATTTCGATTGATTTGATTGACTAACGGTTGTTGAAATTTTATTGCACCTAGTTTGTTTATGCTTGAGAATCTTCTCTTCTGATAGAAGATTCACTCAAACTAGATTGAAGTGTCGACGGGGATCTTTAGACTGTTTGTAGAGCTAAAGACGTCTTATGATAATCCATTGTTAACAGACTCTGTTCTATGTGTGATTGATCACAAGAGATTCAAGTTGTTTGTGTGCAGGTGTTTATTGAAGATCTAAGAAGATTTGAAGACAAAAAAGATTTCTTATTTGAGTTCATAATCTCTGGTGTGCACAAAACTTGATCGGCTTGGGATCCAACTATAATCGGTTTATCTTTGTGATAACCTTGATTGATTAGTTGAGTAGATCGGCATCAATACAATTCTTTGTGATTAAGAGTATTGATTGCATAAGTCTAGACAATTACTTTGATAGTTGTTTGAGAGACAGGTCTAAGAACTTGACAAAGGAGTTTATTGGGATAAATGGAAGAGCCTTTTGTCAAACTCATATCACGTTGTTTGAAAAGAGTTTTTACCAAACAGATTTGTTGTTCCTTTACTGTTTGGAATACGAACCAAAGGAATTGTTCCAAGTACGTGACTTATTACAAGTTGGAGACGCAGGGATACTGAAGGAACTAGGTGAACTATAGGTTTAGTTGCTTGGTCTCAAATATACGAAGTTGGTTTAGATTTTGTATAGCGGCTTAATTCTGAGAGTATTCAATTCTGGACTAGGTCCCGGGGTTTTTATGCATTTGCGGTTTCCTGGTTAACAAAATCTTGTTGTGTCTTTTACTTTTCTATTTCCGTAATTATAATTGTTTATTATAATTAGAAGTAAAATACACAAACGTTAATTCCTATTTACTTGATAGCAATCCTATTGTGTTTGGTTAAGTACGAACCTATTATCAAGTAAACATACTTCGTTGTTATATTGTCTCGATCTTGTATCCATAGTCAATCACACAAGTTATCTTATTGTCGTATTGTCTCGATCTCGTATCCATAGACGATCACACGAAGTGTGAACCGATAAGTTGTATTGTCTCGATTCAGTCCATAGACAATCACTTTCGGAGAAAGGACTTATAGGTGGAAAAGTTTTAGATTGAGGTATATTTGGGTACCCTCGTCTTTTCACCCCGCTTTTTCAATTGGTATCAGAGTAGGCAAACACGTTAAAGAACTTATAAGTCTGTGTTTGTAGCAATCTGACCCTATGGACAGAAGCGTTATCTCTATAAACGTACCGCCAGTCTTCGACGGCTCGAATTACTCATGGTGGAAAATTGCTAGCGTGCCTTTCTTCAAGCACGTTATTTTCAATCATTAGTTTATGTTTTTAATGACTATAATCCTCCAATGGTTACAGTAGACAGTGTAACTGTTGCAAAGGATATTGGTAGGTATGAGCCTGGCGAGATTCTTGTTGCAAAGCAAAATTCTGACGGCTTAAATGCTATCATACATGCCATTACCCCAGATCTTCAACACCATGTGACTACGTGCACTTGGTCTAAAGATGCTTGGGATATCTTAGAAACCGTATTTGAAGGGAATACCCCTGAATTCTGATTGGGAAAACCTTCGTATGGCTGATGAAGATTCTTTTGATTAGTTTAATCACAAAGTGTCTGAAATTGTTAATGCATCTTTTGCATTGGGTAAGGCTATTCCTGAAAATGACATTGTGATGAAAATTCTCAGATCGTTGCCAGCTAGATATGATTCTAAGAAACATTCCATCGTTTAAGGAAACAACCTTGATACACTTTCCAGAAATACTCTTGTTGGGAAGTTAAAGATCTTTGATCATGAGCATACATCCAAATATGGAAAGGATATTGCTTTCAAAGCACAAAAGAATACTAAATTGCTTGATAAAAGTAAAAGTGTTGGCAACTCTGTAGTTGATCCTATTGAGACTGATTCATTAGATGAAGATCTTGATAACTCAGTCTCACTGATCACAAGACAGTTTAGAGATATTCTTTTGAAGAGAAATAAACGGTTCATTAGAGATAAACCCAGGTCATCAGTCAAACCTCATGACCGTGCCCCTCCTAAAAATAGGGACACCGTCGATACTGATGATGAAGACATGCCACAGTGCTTCAAGTGTAAAGGTTTTGGTCATTTTGCTAATGAGTGTCCAAATCGTAGAAAATACACTGGAACAAAGGTCTTGCTGCAACTCTTGATGAAATGTATGATCACTATGATTCAAATGAAGATGAAAAGTCAAGTGTTGCACTCTTTGGTGAAAATATTGATTTTGATAATTGTAGCAATACGTACATCAATCTTGATATTCTTCCTGGAGAAACTTCTTCAACCACTTTGGAGGATAAAATGAATTTTTCCCTGTCTACTGAAAATTCTATCTCACATGTTTCAGGTACCTCAATGTGTTTAGCAGCATGCTCAGCTATGGTGTCTGAACCGTCCTCCACATTGACATGTTCTTATTGTACTTTTAAGGGTCATGAACTTTCTAAGTGTTTCAAGTACAAACATAAAATAAGATATGTCAACAAACTTCAACGAAGAGAAAATCGATTAGCAAACAATCTCAAACTTGTTCAGAAGTCGAATTCATCTGAGGTATGTAAACTCAACTCATCTCCAAAGAAGTTAATTTCTAAAGAAAATGATAGACCTCTACAAAAAAGAACAAGGTCTAAACAATCTATGAAAAAGGGTATTAAGAATTCCGTACAAGAATCATATGGTGGAAAAATTATTGTTCACCCCAACACAGTTTAATTGTGTTGAAGGTGCATCTTGTCTCATGTGCCCGAATTAAAAAAGAGACAAGATTCATGCACAATCGGGTTTTAGGAAAATAATTTTTTTTATATTTTTCCTTTCGGTTTCTGGAATTCTGTTAATCTTTTCATAATTGATATTGAAAAGGTTTACCCTGTTTTTGATTATTAAAAGAGGGTAAAAATCGACAATTCTACCTTCTTTAGGGTTAAGAGTTGGTCGTACGTGAATCCTACTCTGTATATAGGTTCCGTAACCCTACATTCCTTTTTTCCTTCTTTAAAACTCTTTTTATCAAAAGGGTGCTTGTGGAGTCAGTTTTGTGTGTTTTTTCTTCACATATCCATATCTTGATGGAGACTCCAAGCATCATGTCTTTTGATGGAAAAGATATTAATATGATTGTTAAGCCATCAATCATGAAGGAAAAGGGTAAATCTCATCCCTCTACAACTTTAAAGAGAAAAAGGAAGAATATGAAGAAACCAAGGGCTAACCCCTCAAATCTTCAGAAGTTTTCTGGTGTTATTGAAGAGTTGAAAGAAACAAGGATGGAGATTCAGTAAATAAAGGCTATCGTTCTAAGAACGCTTGAAATTCAGAAGGCCCTGGTTCGCCATCAGTCAAGAAGGTTTGTTGGAATTGACTCCTTTCTTCATGAACCATATGTTCCAATGTCTGTTGCCGACAAGGAGTTCGGGGATGATAAAGAATTTTTCAAGAATCTTAATGTCTAGGAAACTTCTTATGAGAATTTATTCTTTTGTTTTAAGAAGGATAACTAGGGTTTGGAATAGCAAATATTGTGATTACACATAGTTATTTCCAACGATTTTCATTTTGCAATGTTTTAGATTTATTTATTTGAATTCTAAGTTATTTGGAAGATGATTTTGCAGTATTAATCTTTATGGTTTTATATATTGCAATTTTTTATGGGATATGTATGTCTATGTCCATGAACTATGATTATCTCATATATGTCAAAAGTTAAGTCTATTGTGTCATTATGCAAATATTGATAAAAGATATAATGAACTTTTGAATATTCCGCAGTATTGATATTTCCTTGATCCACTTACATATGAAAGTACTATATGGCTCCATAAGTTTTCTTATGTTAAGCATTTCCGATTAAATTAATCATTAAGGTTCTCTTGTGGTTAATTTATTCGAGTTTATTGAATACAAATTCATGTCATATATGATTTGTTAATGTCCAAAGAAATCCTTATTTTCTTGTAAAAGTAAGGTCGCTCTTGTTGTTCTTTCGGGAATGACATTTTATGGGGGGAGTTCTTAATTGAACTTGTGCTTAATTGCCAAATCTTTATGGAGAGTGCGGTTGTGGAATATTGTAGGAGTTATCTTTTATCTTTATAAACTCCTTGATGAATACACTAAGTTTCGACTATGTGAAATCATCGAAACAAAGTTGATATGTTCTCTTTTAGTCATGAATAATCTCTTTGAGAATTTCGTTATGATCCCGCTATTTTTCGTACCTTTGCCAATTTACATTGACAGAAAGGGGGAGAATTATTTTGTAGTTCACACTACATACATATGGTTTACGGCTCATTATGTAAGGGAGAGTGGTTTTCATTGTGAGATGAAGTATTGACTAAGGGGGAGTGATACATATCACCGTAGCATTATTGTCAAAGTTGTGATACAATTGAACTTTGATGCTGTGTAATAATACTATGACACTGTATAACAATAATTGAGAACATCTATTTTCTTATTGTTATGACTACGGATCTTCAACAAAAACGATGCTGAGTTGAACACGTTCAGAATCACTGAAGTACTTGGAGTGACGAAGAATTCAAGGAATGTTGGAGAACCAAGGAAATCAAGCATGTTGGATGAGAAGCTACAAAGTTTATTTATTTGTTGGAAACTAGTGTCTGTAGCGGCTTAATACAGTGTGGTGTTCAAATCTGGACTAGGTCTCGGGGTTTTTCTGCGTTTGCGGTTTCCTCGTTAACAAAACTTCTGGTGTCTGTGTTATTTCTTTTCCGCAATATATTTGTTTATATAATTGAAATATCACAGGTTGTGCGTAGTTCAATCAATTGGTAAATCCAACCTTTGGTTGTTGATTGAAATTGATTGACACTTGAACATTGGTATTTGGTACCGTTCAAGTTGTTTCTCAAAATAAACAGGCTCACGGATTCATATCTGTTTGATTTGCTGATTACATTGAGAAACGGAGATATAACTCTTGGATATATTTCCTTGATTGAATCTGATTGTCTAGTTGATTCTTTTTGATTTATATTGGAGTTATTCCATACAGATTGCCGAATGAAATATTAAGTTAGTCTAAATCTCAACTACACATTATATTTGAACATGATCCGTCAATTCTCATTCAACCTCAATCTGTTAGAGCACTGCTCGGTCGAACTCGCAAACGTTGCTATCTCAAGTTGTTTGTCAAGTTTAGGTGATCAAAACTATAAGTCTTGATTTCTAGTCTACTTATAGCTATGTCTCGGATTAAGATATAATGTGTAGTAGAGATTTAGACTTCACGGAGTTTATCGATTGAAGACGAAGATCTACTGAGGAGAGCTTGGAGGAACTTCATCAACAAAAGGTATGTGGAGACTAAAACTTATCTATCACTCAGAAGTCTATTATATTTTATCTCCTAATGAGACTAAGTCGTATAGCTATATAGACTTTTACATTATACACGTTTGATATTTCGAGATGAGTTTAACTCGCTTATATCTTTCTCGAAATATGTGTTGGAAAGCTTTTTGCTTTAACTACGTTCATCATTATTCTTGATGAGTTTAGTTGGAAACAATTTATTTGTTGGAAACTAAATAATGAGTCAAAAGATGATCATGTGAAAATTGCTTTGAAACATCTTACATGATTTGTGTGAGACAGTCATTTGATGTAAACTCGGAATATTTCGTATTGATCATTCGATCACTTGAAAATTACTTATAAGATAATAGTTTGTGTAAGACAGCTATTATCGTCTTCTAGGGATATTTCAATGATTAAAATGGGAGTTTAGAACAATTAACAATTGTCTGGATATAGCACAGTATGCATACCAGTATGCAAACTGTTGTAGTATGATTCGGGTCCGGGAACCAAGTTTGCATACAAGTATGCGAACAGTTTTAACTGTCAAAGTCCGGGAACCAAGTTTGCATACCAGTATGGGAACAGTTTCACCTGAGTTAGGTACGGTACGACAGTATGCATACCCGTTTGCGAACTGTCGGACGTGACCAAAGTCCGGAACTTAAGTTTGCGTACCCGTTTGCAAACTAAGTTGGCATAAGTTCTAAAATCGGTTAAGTATGATTTCATACTCATGAACAAATATATTTTTAAATTAAGGAATGCAATCTTTGCAAACTGTGGCTAAAATATTCATGAACTAATTCTCTTGAATCAATCTGATTTTGTTTCAATTGTATCTTGTATACTTCTATAAGAATATAAACAATTAAACAACTCTATGAGTAACACAATTAGATTCATTTGATTATCATTTGATCTAGAAGTGTTAGATGAATGTGGTTATTCATATGGCTAACTTCGGTTAACTATTATTGAGCCAACTCAATATACACATTTAGGTACGGTTACCCATATCTAAATGAAGGTATATTTCATTTGTGTGTAACAAGCTAAGACCATCTAACGATGGAGAGATATTTCTTTGGTTTTAAGCAAACTTAGCTTAAATCTTAAATCAGGTTTTCATCTAACGGTGAATATTGATTGCTTTGTTTCAAAGCTATCAAACCCTGATTTGAAGACTATATAAGGGAGAACTCTAACAACTGGAAACCTAATCCCCATACCTCCTATGTGATACTAGTTGCATACTAGAGTCGATTCTCCTTTAACCTAGGTTTTTCCTAAAACCATTATAGGTTAACGACTTAAAGACTTCATTGGGATTCTGAAGCCAGACCCAATTATTTTCTCTGTAGTTGCGTGTTCTGATCTTACTTGTTTTATCCTGTTGAGTACTATCTTCTCTTAGATTTTCTCGAGATTTATCTCCGACAGGTAAGATATTAAAAGTAATCACAAAGCTCTTCGTCTCATTCTTTGTGATTCCATAATAACTTGTTCTACTACCATATAATTAAGTTATTGTGAGGTGATTGATATTTCTAGGATGTTCTTCGGGAATATGAAACCGGATTATCAATTGGTTCATGTTCACCTTGATTTATCAAAAGACGGAACAAAACTTCGTAGGTATTTCTGTGGGAGACAGATTTATCTATCAGAATAGACTTTTCTGTGATAGACAGATTTGTTTATAAAGTCTTCGACTTTGGGTCATAGCAACTCTTAATTGTTGGTGAGATCAGCTAAAGGAATCAAGTGCGTAGACTCCTGCTGGGATTCAAAGGCGTAAGGAACGTGATTGTACCTTAATCAGTGTGAGACTTGGTTAGGGATCAACTACATTCCAGTCCGAAGTTAACTTGTAGTAGGCTAGTGTAATAATACTATGACATTGTATAACAATAATTGAGAACATCTATTTTCTTATTGTTATGGCTACGGATCTTCAACAACAATGATGCTGAGTTGAATACGTTCAGAATCACTTGAGTACTTGGAGTGACTAAGAATTCAAGGAATGTTGAAGAACCAAGGAAATCAAGCATGTTGGATGAGAAGCTACAAATTTTATTTATTGTAATCCATATGTATTAATAGTTTTGTCACTAAAATTGACAAAGGGGGAGATTGTTAGAGCACTGCTCGGTTGAACTCGCAAACATTGCTATCTCAAGATTGTTTGTAAAGTTTAGTTGATCAAAACTATAAGTCTTGATTTCTAGTCTACTTATAGTTATGTCTCGGATTAGGATAGAATGTGTAGCTGAGCTTTAGACTTCACGGCGTTCATCAATTGAAGACGAAGATCTACTGAGGAGAGCTTAGAGGAACTTCATCAACAAAAGTTATGTGGAGACTAAAACTTATCTATCACTCAGAAGTCTATTATACTCTATTTCCAATGAGACTAAGTGGTATAGCTATATAGATTTTTGCATCATACACATTTGATATTTTAAGCTGAGTTTAACTCGCTTATATCTTTCTCGAAATATGTGTTGGAAAGCTTTTTCCTTTAACTACGTTCATCATTATTCTTGACGAGTTTAGTTGGAAACAATTTATTTGTATGAAACTAAATAATGAGTCAAAAGATGATCATGTGAAATTGCTTTGAAACATCTTACATGATTTGTGTGAGACAGTCATTTGATGTAGACTCGGAATGTTTCGTATTGATCATTCGATCACTTGAAAATTACTTATAAGCTAATAGTTTGTGTGAGACAGCTATTGTCGTTTTATAAGGATGTTTCAATGACTGAAATGGGAGTTTAGAACAAATAACCATTATCTGGATATAGCTCAGTATGCATACCAGTATGCAAACTGTTGTAGTATGCTTCGGGTCCGGGAACCAAGTTTGCATACCAGTATGCGAACGGTTTTAACTGTCAAAGTCCGGGAACAAAGTTTGCATACAAGTATGCGAACGGTTTCACCTGAGTTAGGTCCGGTATGAAAGTATGCATACCTGTTTTTTAACTGTCGGACGTGACCAAAGTACGGAACTTAAGTTTGCGTATCCTTTTGCAAACTAAGTTGGTTTATGATCTAAAATCGGTTAAGTATGATTTCATACTCATGAACAAATACATTTATAAATTAAAGAATGCAATCTTTTCAAACCGTGGCCAAAATGTTCATGAACTGATTCTCTTGAATCAATCCGATTTTGTTTCAATTGTATCTTGTATACTTCTATAAGAATATAAACAATTGAACAACTCTATGAGTAACACAATTAGATTCATTTGATTATCCTTTGATCTATAATTGTTAGATGAATGTGGTTAATACAAAATTGTTCATATGGCTAACTTCGGTTAACTATTGTTGAGCCAACTCAATATACACGTTTAGGTACGGTCACCCATATCTAAATGAAGGCATATTTCATTTGTTAGTAACAAGCTAAGACCATCTAACGGTGGAGAGATATTTCTTTTGTTTTAAGCAAACTTAGATTGAATCTTAAATCAGGTTTTCATCTAACGGTGAATATTAATTGCTTTGTTTCAAAGCTATCAAACCCTGATTTGAAGACTATGTAAGGGAGAACTCTAACAACTGGAAACCTAATCCCCACACCTCCTATGTGATACTAGTTGCGTACTAGAGTCGATTCTCCTTTAACCTAGGTTTTTCCTAAAACCATTATAGGTTAACGACTTAAAGACTTCATTGGGATTCTGAAGCCAGACCCAATTATTTTCTCTGTAGTTGCGTGTTCTGATCTTACTTGTTCTATCATGTTGAGTACTATCTTCTTTAAGATTTGATCGAGATTTATCTCCGATAGGTAAGATATAAAAAGTAATCACAAAGCTCTTCGTCTCATTCTTTATGATTCCACAATAACTTGTTCTACTACCATATAGTTAAGTTATTGTTAGGTGATTGATATTTCTAGGTTGTTCTTCGGGAATATAAGACCGAATTATCAATTAGTTCCTGTTCACCTTGATTTATCAAAAGACGGAACAAAATTCGTAGGTATTTCTGTGGGAGACAAATTTATCTATCAAAATATACTTTTCTGTGGGAGATAGATTTGTCTAGAAAGTCTTCGACTTTGGGTCGTAGCAACTCTTTGTTGTGGGTGAGATCAACTAAGGGAATCAAATGCGTAGAGTCTTGCTGGGATTCAGAGGCGTAAGGAACGCGACTGTACCTTAATCAGTGTGGGACTTGGTTAGGGCTCAACTACATTCCAGTCTGAAGTTAACTTGTAGTAGGCTAGTGTCTGTAGCGGCTTAATACCGTATGGTGTTCAAATCTGAACTAGATCCCAGGGTTTTTCTGCATTTGCGGTTTGCTCGTTAACAAAACTTCTGGTGTCTGTGTTATTTCTTTTCCACGTTATATTTGTTTATATAATTGAAATATCACAGGTTGTGCGTAATTCAATCAATTGGTAAATCCAACCTTTGGTTGTTGATTGAAATTGATTGACACTTGAACATTGGTCTTTGGTACCGTTCAAGTTGTTTCTTATAATAATCAGCCCCACGGATTCCTAACGGTTTGATTTACTGATTACATTGAGAAACAGAGATATAACTCTTGGATATATTTCTTTGATTGAGTCTGACTGTCTAGTTGATTGTCTTGGATTTTTATTGGAGTTAGTCCATACAAATTGGCGAACGAAATATTGGGTGTGGTTGTTAGACCTCCGCTTTTTCAGGGAGCATGGGAGAAAATATAGAGGATGTCAAAAAAAATGAGAAACAGTTGAGGCAGATTCGTTAATTTGACCTTTGTAAAGCATTTTGAAGACCCTTTTGCAGTGTCATTGAGGTAATTTAGTGTTCTTTATTGAACTCTACTCAAATGTGTGTACCAGAACTGGAAGTTAGGTATTTTATTTTAATAGCACTAGAACTATATCAAAAAATACCTCATGGATGCATTCAAGTGTTGAATAAAATTTCTAACAGAAGTTGGTTTTAGGTGATGAGTCTAATATGTTTTTCATTCGTCATATAGAAAACAGTGGTACAAAACCGATAAGAATACATGATGAATCTAATCTTTCACTGTAAAAAATTCATGATGAATTTTATTTTACTTGCACTGATGGGGAAATACATACTAACATTTTTGACAGTTTCTGTACCTTTGTTCACCAACTACCAGTTTCGATTAGTCCTGGAATCTTACTTCAGATATAAGTTAGTGTTCACTTAAACGGTACCATATTTCATTTCTTTGCTAATAAAATTAATTAACCCGTGATTTTTGTGCAATTGCATGAAAAAAAAAAGATGAATCCAGATTACTGGCTCCTCAAAAAGTTAAATGCGATCTAAGCCACCATCTACAGACCTTTCAACAAAATCCACTGTAGAGTGGATGGAGCACCATGGACCTTTAAGATGTGAATCTCCCGAAAGTGGGGAAGTAGACTTCGTGGGCACAAATGAATTCACAAGCGTGGACCATTAAACTGCCCTTCCCTGAAATACACCACAGCTCAAACTGGATGATTGCAGGAGTAGGGTATTTTTCATTTGCAAGTGTTCCGTTTATCATTTGTGAATTTTTATAGGTTATTTATGTTGTTTACGTATCTCCCATTTAAACATAGCAGCCACCACTAATTGTTGATTCAGTAACCTTTTGTGATTTTGGTGTAACGATTTCTATAAAAATATTGAATACAGGAAAGAAAAATGGCATCCAAGGTTACTAGACCCGCAAAAAACAAAACTCATGCCACCACCTATAAGACCTTCAACCAGCTGCTCTGTAAAAGGAAGAAAACCCATGGAAATCTTCTGTAAGTGGGAGGAATTTTACTACATCTCCACCAATGTAGTCACAAGTCTGTATACCATCTCTGATGCTGCCGGAAAACACCCACCCATGCATCAACTAATACCATAACAATTTTGATTGGAAAGCTTGATAAAAAAAACTAAAGTAATGAAATGTAAATTTACCATAATTATTATTTTTTACTTTGTAGCTGAAGTGTATGGATTGTTAGAATAGCGAGAGATATTTTCTCCAGAATCGACTACTGAAGTGTGAATTTTAGTTGATTTGTATGTTTTATCCCTCTCATTCTATCATCATACACATTTATTTTGTGGGTGTTTGTCTCTTTAATTTAAAGAGAAACATATATACTGAAGTGTATATATTGTTATGATAGACACTGGGAGTCAATGTTAGAGCATTGCTCGGTTGAACCCACCAAGCGTTGGTATGTCAAGTTTGGTTGTCATATTTTAGTGAATCAAAACTCATTTAAAGAGTCGCTTGATTATTTACTAGAGTCAACTTCATATAGGTTAGCTAGAAAGTTACTAGGATATGATACTTACAAGTATTACATGAAGACTTGAAGAATGTGAAGAAGTAAAGAGCTGCAACGACGACATCATCCTTCCTCTTGAGGTTAATAGTATTTGACTTGAACTATTTCATTCCTAACATATCTTTCAAGTCGTGCATATTGAAAACATAACTGCGAAGCTGTGAATGATTATATTCTAGTTAGACATAGTACTAAGGAATTACAATACGAAGTATAATGTCTATCTTCTGAACTTCGTATATAAGACATCGACATAATCGTATGAATTATATTGTGATTATGTATGGATATGGGTGAATATTTCGTCCTAGGAAGAAATGTTTTACATTTGTTTAAAGGAAGTACAATTCATAAACTTGTTTTGTGAATCGAAAGGGAAATCGCTAGGCTTATTGGTGTTGTTATTCATTGCAAATCTTTGGATTACCAATATGTGTGTTTAGTATAACCGCTCATAACTTGTTTATGTATCTTGGTAAATTTAACACAATGACTGACTTTGTATTGGTATGACTTTTATTTGTGAAACCGATCTTAAGTAATAACCTTAGATGGTATGATCGATATATTGTAATTGGTATGACCAACTCTAGACATTTGGGAACCGATCCTAGTAAGAGGTGCAACCGATCACAAGTATGTGGAATCGATCCTTGTAAGAGGTCAAAAAGTCTTATGAATTGGTAACCGATCCTATGACTTGTGCAACCGATCACAAGTAAATACCATAATTATGTTGTAACCGATCCTAGTACCTAGTCAACCAATATTTGGAAAGCTAGTGTGACCGATCCTAGTACCCACATGGAGGTAGAACCGAAGCTTTGTGTTTTGGTAGAACCGTGAAACCCATTAACGGTGATTTGATAGGATAATCAATCACATAGTTTTTGGAAGTCAGATGAACCAATTCTAAACTTGTTTGGAAGTGTGGCAAATCGGTTCCAAGATTGTAAATATGAAAAAGGATTTACAAAGTAAAGATGTCAACATACTTTGAACATGTGCAGTAATTCTTATCTTTTATTGTTCAAATATATTCCTTAATAACTAAAGGAGAATCCCGGATCGAAATAAATTGAGAATCATTTAATTAAGGGTTTTAGTTTTATATGCTTTTAATTTTCAGAAATTAAATGCATATCTTTATAAAATAAAAATTTGTAATGTGCATTTACTAATTGGAGATTTTCTACTGAGATTTCGGTCAATATTTGGACAGAGCATTTCCAGAAATTATGAAAACCGTTTTTGGCTTTATTGCATATCTTTGAGAATATTCGGTTTTGGAAATTCCTTGGTGTCCAAACTTCATTGATCTATAAATACTGAAGTTTGCATTTCAAGCAAACTAATCCTCAGAGCCAGCAAAACTACCTAGTTGTGTTGTTACTGGTGGAGCCGTCTATTCGGAGAGGAAAGTACCCTAATTAGGCGAAATCTCTTACGACCGCTCGTTTTAAAGACTTCTTTGGGATTGAGAAGCTCTACGAGTACCGTTGGTGGGAAACTAGATAATTGCAGTTTATTATTAGTTTTCGATTGATTTGATTGACTAACGGTTGTTGAACTTTGATTGCACCTAGTTTGTTTATGCTTGAGAATCTTCTCTTCTGATATAAGATTCACTCAAACTAGATCGAAGTGTCGATGGGGATCTTTAGAATTGTTTGTAGATCTAAATACGTTAACAGACTCCGTTCTGTATGTGATTTATCACAAGTAATTCAAGTTGTTTGTGTGCAGGTATTTATTGAAGATCTAAGAAGATTTGAAGACAAAGGATATTTATTATTTAAGTTCATAATCTTTGGTGTGCATAAAACTTGATTGGCTGGGGATCCAACTATAATCGGTTTATCTTTGTGGTAACCTTGATTGATTAGTTGAGTAGATCGGCGTCAATACAATTCTTTGTGATTAAGAGTATTGATTGCATAAGTCTAGACAATTACTTTGATAGTTGTTTGAGAGACAGATCTAAGAACTTGACAAAGGAGTTTATTGGGATAAATGGAAGAGCCTTTTGTCAAACTCATATCACGTTGTTTGAAAAGAGTTGTTACCGAACATATTTGTTGTTCCTATACTGTTTGGAATACGAACCAAAGGAATTGTTTCAAGTGCGTGACTTATTACAAGTTGGAGGCGCAGGGATACCGAGGGAACTAGGTGAATAATAGGTTTAGTTGTTTGGTCTCAACTATACGAAGTTGGTTTAGATTTTGTATAGCGGCTTAATTCTGAGAATATTCAATTCTGGACAAGGTCCCAGGGTTTTTCTGCATTTGCGGTTTCCTCGTTAACAAAATCTTGTTGTGTCTTTTACTTTTCTATTTCCGCAATTATAATTGTTTTATTATAATTAGAAGTAAAATAAATAAACGTTAATTCCTAATTACTTGATAGCAATCCTATAGTGTTTGGTTAAGTCCGAACCTATTATCAAGTAATCATACTTCGTTGTTGTATTGTGTCGATCTCGTATCCATAGACGATCACACGAAGTGTGAACCGATTAGTTGTATTGTCTCGACTCAGTCCATAGACAATCACTTTCGGAGAAAGGACTTATAGGTGGAAAAGTTTTAGATTGAGGTATATTTGGATACCCTCGTCTTTTCAGTCAATAATTAGGGTCAAATCCTGAATACACTCCGGGAAAATCAAAGGGCGATTAAACATATTACCAACTGCTTGGCAACACACCCATGAAACGATTCCACTAAAATTAAGTTAACGAATTATAACCATGATAAACTGAATGCATATATTTAATAAAGAGGAAAAGAAGGGAAAGCATATCATAAATGTGGTAATGCCTGTTCTCTAATGAAATCAGATTGCTATCGGGGATTTGGATGACACATAACAATGAGCGTAATTACATTAATTTTAAATACATGGGAAAAGTCAATACGAAATTCAAATACCGAAATGAAATGATAACAAATCAATAAATTAATTGGTATTTTGAAAAGAGCGCCCTTATAAAATAATCAATACCCCAGTTTAGGACAATGCGAAATAGATCATGCCGTAACGGCACGGGTCATTCCCTAGTCCATTATATAGCTCATAATGGATTATGTATGCGTTTGGTAACCATTATAATAACTGATTATTTTAATCATAATTGAAAAAATCCATTATTTTCAGAAACAGAAAAAGATTTTTTTAAAATTATTATAATCACTTTGTTTTTTTATTAAAATTAAGTTGGGGGTTTTTCTTCTTATTTTCTCTAAACTATCAAGAGAGAGCTAAAAAAACAATATGGGACTTAAAAAATAAATAAATCCTAAATCATTATTTTTTCCTCTCCTTTTTGAGAGCATTTTTCAAAGATAATCAATTATTTGAGAAAGGTGTTTGTGAAAATTTATTATAAAAATGATTATCCTAAAATCAATTATCTATTTATGATTATACATAAATTTTACCAAACAAGGCACATATATCTTGTCAACCTTAAACTGAACAAATATTATACTGCCACTAATTACCGCACTACCTTGAGGAGTTGTAATGCTTTCTTTGCCACTCGGATCCCGTTAATCTATTTCAGTTTTGACAGCAAATTGCTCGTTTGCTGCATAACCAAACATAGTGATTTGTTAGAAAATAACCAAATAACCAACACATTATCATCCATGAGGATTTATTTTTACTACTCACATATAAGGATTTCAATTAAGGCTGTTATTTAATACCGTTAATCTCCAATTTAGTCCAGCACTAATAAGATTTATATAACATCTAAGTATACATAAATTACGAATAACACCGAAAAATTCCCATAGTAAATTTTCATTGCAACATGCACTGGTATTTAAGCTGATAAACCTCGAAAACCAGTAACATCATCTTCAAAGTAACCTTCTTCCCCATATTTCTCCAGCACACTCTAT
This sequence comes from Papaver atlanticum, assembly GCA_023531105.1. Lineage (NCBI taxonomy): Eukaryota > Viridiplantae > Streptophyta > Magnoliopsida > Ranunculales > Papaveraceae > Papaver > Papaver atlanticum. The sequence continues at coordinate 1,196,601 of JAJJMB010010117.1, read as the reverse complement.
CATTTTTATTTCTCCAGCATGCTTTTTAATTTTACTTACACCATAACGCATTAAATGTAAAAGAAAACATCACAAAACTTTCTTGCTTTCCAAGTCGACAATTCCCCTTCACAATTTTGTTCACATTTCCAACCCTTTACGGCAGCCAGGTCCAACATGCTTTATAAATTAGGATAAATTTTACTTACACTGTGACTCACTAAATGTAAAAGAAAACATCACAACAGTTTCTCGCGATCCAGGCTGAGAATTCCCTTTCACAACTTTGTTCACATTCCCAAGGCTTTACGTCAGCCTGGAAAAAATATTGATTGTTGCATTCTTTTTCATAAGAAAACTAACAGCCATAATAAAAAAAATGAATGCACTATATACTTATATGGAAAAATAAAATGCAAACTATAAGACATGAACTAATACCAGTTTATTTCTAAATTTTCAGGAACCCTTGTTTTAATTAAAATTGTGTCAAGTGCCATAAACAGATAAAATCGTACACAAATATCTTGAATCCTTCAACAAATCCAAACATTAGGTATTCGCTTTTCGAGAAGAAATTAAGATTTTCTATAGCCATCCATCTAAACTTGATCACAAAACAATTACATACACATGAAAATTATTAATGTTCTCCGGAAAATGAAATGTACACTTTCCATGTAAGTTAGCTATCAAGTAGGCCAACAAATTTCATGCGGTGCTGCAACTATCAAGTAGAATCCACAAAAATAAAATTAGGGACTTGTCTTAGCCAACCCCAACACTGAACAAATGTTCACTGGAATAGGGTCCTAAATAGTCAAATGATACATTACGCTATAAGGTACCAATTGAAACACCCATATAACCAAAATGGTTATTTCCATTCGAGTATTTTATTGTACAGTTGAGGTTCAATTGAATCAAACATCAAACATACATCAATAAAAAGAAAGTGTTAGCATAATGAACTTACCTATTGAAGCAATATCAAACATGCATCAATTTATGATTCGGCTTAACATAAAAGAAAAATTAGGTGGAAATTAACATAAAAATCAGTTAAAGTTTAGGAACCCAAATTTGTCAATCCAAATCACCTGAATCCACCCAGACTACGCGAAGTAAGTTGTGTACAATGAAATCTGAAATTGAGCACCCAATTTGTGGATGGAAACAGGTGGTTTCTTATGCTTGATGGTAAACTTATGGAAGGAACCTATACCAAACGATAAAAATCATTTGATCGGAGATTAGCCACCAAGTTGACAAGCTTTAAAACTATGATTGTATTAATTGCATAATTCAAACCCTAGAACAGACTAATATATTTATAGAGAATTAACCTTGGAAAGCAAGTAAACTAATCCTAAAATAACGAGACTTTGAGTTGGAAAAACTCTCACGAAAAAACCTCACAAAATCTCTAAAACAAATCTATATAATATTAATGCATATCCTGATTGGAGTTGGTGTACCAACATCCCCAACCCCTTGAAATGCAACTTGTCCTCAACTTGGATTGTATGAATAATTTAATACGACGACATCATCAGAGTCAGCCCCTTCAAATAGTAGTAATTGACCTGCTCCTTGGCACCGATAACCTGGCTTATAAACTTCATCACAACCAAAAGATAAACCTTTCTTGCACCTTTCTTCTTGCTCGAATCTAGAAATTCGACGAACAAGAGTCGTATCAGATGTAGTTGCCATGGCGGGTGTTGATCCAGTTTTGGGAGACTCTGCAGCTTTAAAACTGGATGTTACATTGATGGCATCCTCTTGAAGAAGTGTTAATTCAAAAGCTTCTGATAATCTTCTGAGTCGACGCATGCGACCACCTGCTCTTATATCTTCACGAAGTGCTGAAATAAATATACTAATTTGATGCTCTTCGGCCAGCCCATGAACAAAATTTAATAACTTTTCAAACTCAGTAATAAGGTTGCAAAAAATATCTTTTTGTGACAGCTTGGATAAAGTACTGCATGCATCAATATGCTTTCGATTACCGAAACGAGAACGAAGTACACGCGAAAAATGTTCCCATGTTAATTCTCCTAGAGAATTTTTGATCCATCGATACCATGCATTTGCATCACCATCAAGATATGTTGTAGCTAAATTAGTTACGCCATGTAGAGAAAAATATTGTCCATCTTAAAAAATCCATCATTCGGGATCATCTCCATTGAATGTAGGAAATTTCAAATGATAGGACCAGCCCCAACGTCACCTTGATTAGGACGACCATTAGCATCGGGTCGTTCATTGTTTCCTCCAGCAGGTTGCAATCAAAGAAGAAGAGTTTCCATGTGATGATTTGCGTCTTCACAACTCTGCTGCAATTCAGTGAGTATTGTAGTTTGAGTGTTTTGCATAGTTTCCATGTTGGGACGATGATACGAATTCACTCAAAGTATCAATACGTTCCTCTAATTGTGTATTAGTTACACCGTCATATTGATGATGATGTCAATTAACCAAATTTAATAACCAAAAAATTCACTTTTCCACAAACACAAACAACGCTTTGATAATTAATTAATTTTTTCCGTAAAGAGCTATGTGGTTTATGAGAATATTCAAACTAGGTACTGGGATGAAATTGAGTTGGATACTGATATATAAATGTTGTGAGAATGGAATTGTTGTAGCTATTAATTGGCGGTTGGATAGGATTGGTGTAGTTCAGTCAACTATGTATAGCTTTCTGATGATGGAAACTTACAAACTGAAACCAATCAAATATATAATCACCTTGTTCAATCGATGGAAGATACCTAGTTGCTGACGCAGTAAGGTAAGACTTGAGTAAGTTTACGATATATATGTATGTATATATATATATATATATATATATATATTTTATTATTATTTTTGGAATTGACGCTTTTTGATTGATAACGAAGAGACAATGACAATGGTACAACGGAAAATGGGATTGAGAATTACCTGGATTTGAGTCCAGATGGTAGGAACCTATACCGAACGATAAAATTCCTTTGATTGGGGATTAGCCACCAAGTTGACAAGCTTTAAAACTCTGATTGTATTAATTTCATAATTCAAACCCTAGAACAAACTAATATATTTATAGAGAATAAATCTTGGAAAGCAAACTAATCCTAAAATAACGAGACTTCAAGTTGGAAAAACTCTCACGAAAAAACCTCACAAAATCTCTAAAACAAATCTATCTAATATTAATGCAAATCCTAATTAGATTTGGTGTCCCAACAACTTGTTTGAGAGGGATCAAAGTGCACAGTTTGATAAGATATTTCCTAGTAGACAACATCAAAACCCTGTTGCAAATAGGGATTTCTTATAAAGAGTTTGATTTGAATAATTCGAATTAGGGACTATATTTTTGGGTTTTCTTAAAAAGATTTTATTTGTATGGTTGGGGAAAAAAATTGTTCTCCGATTTTCATTTGGGACCAATAAGCAAATAGAAAGGGTGAAGAAGCATCTACTGATTTTTTTATATTATGCATGTTATAATGTTAATAAAAGTACGTTACCAAAATATGTGTTCATTGTCAAAATTAATTCCCTTCGTTGTCATATGCCTAAGTTTACATTCTCAACGCTGGTTAGCATTTTCTCGTTGTTGCCCCTGAGTTTGATTTTGGGAAAGATAGTCCTTATGAGAAAAGAATTACTGAATTTCTCAAGGTTGGGAATGACAAGCTGACGTGCTTTGAAGTGTAATGTAAAGTGATACTTAAAATTGAAATTTGAATATAAAATTGTAGCAAACACCATAAAACACAAGGAACCAACCTTCAAATGAAGTTTCTTCTACACTTGGAACAAGGAATATACAAAGATTTGAGGTTCTTCTCTAATAATACTTCAAAATTCTACCCAATTCTAAGATTGAAAACTATAAGATAAAAGAGGCATCTCATACAAGTTGCAATTTCTAACCAATTTCAAATTGGAAGTAACAAAGTGGTGGAGACTCTACGAAGGATCAAGGTTCTCACACCTCTTCTAAACAAAACCAACTTGGCCTACTAAAGTAGAGATAGGATTTTGAAATATGTAGTAGAGATAAAAGGATGTGTAAGGAAATAACCAAAAGAAATGGGTAAATTGGGGAACATGAATGAAAGGCTAAAAATGGTATTTATGAAATACCATTATGCATCATCCTCCCCTTCTTAAGAGAATTCTCCCTCGAATTGTCAATTTCTTCATCTGTAACATAGTCAACCCAGTATGGAACCAAGTGAATTAGTGCAAACAAGAAACCCAATTACCATTCCTCGGAAAAGCTTATTTTTGGCAATTAACGTGTTCCAATGCTATGCGGTCCAAAGATAAGATGAACTCGTTAGAGCTTACACTTCTTCCCTTGTTCAAAACTACTCGACCTCAATTTCTTCCTTTATAGTTACTCACTGAGTCTAAGATCTTGTGGTGATAGTCAAGTGCATACGCAAGAAGCAGCAAAACATCAACTAGGTTTCCCAATTTAGCACGATGGTTGTATTCAAAGGAATCCCAAATTTGATCAATATAAGTAAATTTCTCATTTTCTTTGCTAAAACTTGATAAAGAGCTTATTGTTGGGTAAATGTTTTCTTCCAATTTCATCATTTTAGTCACATTTTTGGATATATGACATAAACATAACGATCGTAAATATTAACAAGTTGCTTACCTTTCTTCCCATGGTACAAGTGGTATGGAATGTGTCATACCTTGTCCCTCTATCACCATCATCAAGTCCAAGCATGGAGTATTTGTCTATGACACCCAATCTTTGTATTTGATAACCAGTGAGAAATTCTTATTTTATTTCTTTATTAGGTTCTTCATCAAATATGGGTGTCGACGTAGGATCAAAGTAAACATCGTCACCAGTCTCACCTTCCCCACAACTTGAAAAAGTAACAAACTCTGGGGGAGACACTTTATCAAACACCTTGTGGGCAACTTGTTGACGCTCATACCCACCAACGGAAATTGAACTCTTTAGCTTCATTTCATCTTCATAGTTATTAGAAAGTTCAAATGGATCCATATAAAGACATTCTATATTATTAAATTTCTCTTCCACTACTTGATGAATTTCATCAAACATCTTGTGTCTCATCTTATTCAACCATTCCATCACTTGAACTTTACCTAATTTTCTTTCCCCGTCAATTTTCAATATTCTTTTTGATACCATAATGAAAAAACCATAAGATTGAAATACCCAATTTGAACAAACTACCAAGCAAAAGAAACACAACCCAAAATACTTGATGATGATATAAGTAGTTTCTACTAACAATTAATATCTTTACCAAACCTTCCACCAAAAAATCAAACCAAAGCTCCGATACCAATTAATGTGAAGTGATACTTATAATTGAAATTAAAATATAAAATTGTAACAAACACCATAACACACAAGGAAATAACCTTCAAATGAAGCTTCTTCTACCCTTGGAACAAGAAAGATACAAAGATTTGAGGTTCTTTTCTAATAATACTTCAAATTTCTACCTAATTGGAAACTAGAAAATAAAAGAGGCATCTCGTACAAGTTGTAATTTCTTTCGAGTTTCAAATTGGAAATAACAAAGTGATGGAGGATCTTCTCTAAGTAAGGATCAACGTTCTCACACCTCTTCTAAACAAAACCAACTTGGCCTACTAAAGTAGATCCAGGGTTTTACAATATGTAGTAGAGATAAAAGAATGTGTAAGGAAATAACTAAAAGAAATGGGTAGACTGGAAAACACGAATGGGAGGATAGAAATGGTATTTCATAAATACCACTATGCATCAAAGTGGCAAAGAGAAAGCTCGGTATACACGAGGGCAAAGAAGAAGAGAGAGGAGATGTCCAATGTATTCAGATGGGTCGGCTGGATTATTGCGCAAATGGCCCGTTCCTTGGTCATCAGCTCAAACAAAAAAAGAGAGAGAAAAAAATTGGCTCTACTTTCAAACATAAATGTTCCCCAAATTTTCAAGTCTCCCAAAATATCACCTCTTGGGCAGAGATTTCTACCATGCCTATTTTTTAAAAAAAGTCTCCCAAAATCTCTGAAACACAACAAATCAATGACTTTTAGTTCTCTTTCTAATAACAAGGGTGTTGTAGTGACTCTTATGAAATCCTAATCCAATAACATGGAGTTTCATAGAATTTAAATGACTTAAAAAAAGTCTTCAACCATTAATAAGAGACATTAGGAGACTCTCCAAAAATCTCTATGGACTAATAGTAGATTTGAAAACTTTTCGGAAGTCATTTGAAATCCATTTGACTTACCCCCTTATAATTTACGATATAAATATATAAAAAAATCCAACTAATGAGTCAAGTCTCTAAGCTAAAATAAAACTCAGACGTTATTTTCAACTGAATCTTATCATCCCAAATGACATGAATCTGCGAGGATTTTTAGCTTGGTGTAGAAATAAATTCCTTTAAATAAGAAAAATGGCTTGCGCTACATGAAAATATGGTTTCCGCTTAAACCTACTAACTCCAGGTAAAAATTATGCTAAGGGATGTCTCAGATGAAAAGCCAAATACCGATCTTAACCTTGAATTGTTCATATTACATTTATACCCTTTACCTTGAAATAGGTATATTAGCTTTGAATAACATTTACAGAATCCCCAACAACTCGAGCCTTTCCACTGTAGGAAAGTTTTTTGAACTTTACTTCAAATTCGAAGAAGTTTGTCGATCGAAGATAACCCGAACCATCCTTATATTTCTTATTAAAACCATGGAAAAAACGAACCAGATTGATAATCGACGTACTATTTCATCCTGGTTTTATATCCGTTAAGAAAAAGGTTGGGAAGAACACCATATTTGGCGAGTAGATAAATGACACCGATACGAAATCCCAGGTTATTTTCCATCATCTTTTTAATTTCTGTTTTGTTTTGAGTAATTATAAAATTTCTTTAGAATTTGGTTAATTGCAGTACGCCTCTTGAATCCCAACATGACTCTGCGCACATGATTCATTTAGTTGATCTCACACACAAATAAGAGTTGTTACGACCCAAAGTCGAAGACTTATAAAAAAATCTGTATCCCACAGATATGTCTATTATGGTTTTGTTTACGTTTTTAGACAAATCAAGGTGAACAGGAAACTCAACTAATAATCTGGTCTTATACTCCCGAAGAGCATCCTAGAAATATTAGTCACCTCATAATAACCTAACTGATTAACATAAGAAGTTATTACGGAATCACAAGAGTCTGAGACGACGAACTGTTGTGATTACTTTTTATATCTTACCTATCAGAGATGATTTTCGAGTAAATCTTAGAGAACATAAAACTCAATACGATAGAACAAGTAAGATCAGAATACGCAACTAAGAGAAAATAGTTGGATCTGGCTTCACAAATCCAAAATGAAGTCTTCAAGTCGTTAACCTAATAATGGTTTTGGAAACCTAGGTAAAAGGAGAATCGACTCTAGTTTGAAACTAGGACACACGGAAGTATCGGGATTAGGTTTCCCAGATGCTAGAGTTCTCCCTTATATAGTCTTTCAAATCAGGGTTGCTTACAACAAAGCTAAGATAGATTTGTAACAAAGCAATTGATATTCACCGTTAGATGAACTCCTGATTTAAGATTCAAGCTAAGTCTGTTTAGAAACTAAGCAATCAATCTCCACCGTTAGATGGTATTATGCAAATTTGGGTCGGCGGTAAGATCCTCGTACCACCGGAAACTTGTCGGGAAATTGCATACCGGCCACCTGAGATGCTTCTCCATGGACGGAATATTCCGTCATGTAGCCGTTATAGTTAACTGTCAAACAAACGGTCAATAGGTCAAACTGTGAGTCAATGGTCAAGGGGAAGAATCATTCAGCTTCAGTTAGCTGTCTTCTTGATCAGGGCTGAGTCGCCTGAATTAACTGACTTGCCTAGTTAGGGTTTCCGGTTTATCTGAATCGCTGAGTCGACTCGGCATACCAGAATTCAGCAGAGTTTCCTCTGTTTTTGGTTGATTCTCCGGCCAATTTCAGGCCAATATCTTCAAATCCTTCCCCTGCAACAACCCTAATCATACATCTATTCATTCACACAATCAATTCAATCTTCTCTGTAGCAACCACCATCAATCCCTATTACCAACTGCAGCTCGGGTTCTATCTTCTCTACCAGCTCATCATCAACAGTAGCAGATACTCCAAATCTCCGAATTATCAGTAAACTCGAGCTCCTACTTCTGTGAATCGAACACATCCACCCATAACCCATTCTTTTTCACAACAGTAGCTTGAATTTCTTCTCCCCCTTCTCTGAGATTCTCACCTTCAGTTCATTCTGCTCAGACAAACCTCAATCCATCTGCATCTCCTCCATGAGTTAAATACCACCACTGCTTCAGTAACCATCTTCCATTTCATTATTCAACAGCAACAGATCCAGTTTCTTCTCAACACACCTATCTCGTAATTCTTTATAAATCAACTATCAAACCCATTTGATTACCACCGCAAACCCGTTTCCTATAGCTCGCTGTAACCCTTGAATCCATCAATTCCATCATAATCTTCTATGTCAGCAACCACAATTTCTTGATTTCATTCTCAGTTAAAAACCCTTAAATCTCCTTCTTGTCATCTCGATTCGACAGCAGAACTCGTCAATCTCTTCTCACATTAACAACATCTCTGTCAATCTCATTAATTCAACACCAAATCCCCTTTTTCGATCACTCTGATATACAGCGGCTGCTGTTTCTCTCGTCTTTATTTCAGGTGGAAATGAAATGGGAATGATTGAGAAAGAGAATGAAAACTCTCGATTTAGGGTTATAGTTCTGGGATGGATTTAGACACACCCACAGACTCAGATATGGGCCATCCTGATTGGCAGCCCCTTAACCACAACTGGCCTGTCTTTAATACTCCTCCAAGAGAGAGTTTCCCCTTAACCGTGGCTCGGCTCCTAGATAGTGTTCGCCCTTGAAATGACTATTTTGCCCTTCTTGCTCAAATAAGGTGATTTCTTCTTCTTTTCTTCTGCATGACTCCAGAGTACCTAATAACTCAAAAACACGCGTAAAATGCATAATTTACAAGAAAAATAGCAAAGAAAGCATAATTAATAGATAATAAATCAAGGTGTATTCTACACATATGATAGTGTAACTCTCATGTTATTGTAAAAATTGGTGTTAGTTGTATCCCTAAACATAGTAAAACTATCAGAATAAATCATCCGCATTTATGTGTCCTCCGTTATGTCAAGGTGGATTAAAACCTTGGTAGCTTGGATAATATCGCCTTACTTATGGAAAAGTAAATGATTATCTATATGTTCAGTAATGCATCCAAAATTTATATTGTACATAACTAGTTAAGCGAAATAAGACACAGTGACATTGTATTCACAAAATAAAAGTAACTACGACTACCACTAGAGAGGTGGTCACAGTTGATATGATTCTCAACATCTCCCGATAAAGTCACCTTCATGTTTGACCTACTGTCACTTTAAAGATGCATATTCAGTAACTGTGGTTTTTGTTATTTGGTTTTTTAATACGTTCGTTAGAATACATAGAGAACCAAGATTCTTACTTTCTTCGTTGTCTCATCAAAGCAGCAATCACCTTCCGAAATCTTAATTCAGAAGATGACTCCTATTTTCTGGTGTTCATTGTATATCCAAAACAACTATGTATAAGAACCCATTTTCGTTCAATCTCGAGAAGAAACTTGTAAGAGCAACTAGCAACAATGAAACCACGTCCATTTATTTAAAAATGATTAAATGTAAATCGCCGATCTAAGGTGTGTTGCTCACTGTCACACCAAAAAATTCACCTTGCAAATTTCTGGCACGGATGTACCCGGCAGTAACATGATTCAGTGAATCAAGCTTCACCCACGAATGCTTCAGCCTTATAAGTTTGCACCAATGCAAACAACAATAATACACAGTTCTGCAACGGAAGTCTTTAGCCTTATTTCACTTCTCTTTTCTTCTCAAATGCTTACCATAAAGCACTCAAACATTTCCATACATTCACTAACATAATCAGACAACCAAGAACACTTAGAACATGACACAATTAACCCATTTTATTGCATCAAAGGGAAGATATACAAAACTTGCCCACTTAGGGACTTACACAGACTTGTTCCTCTTGAACGAAGCTTTTTCCTTACCAAAACTCTCTCAATTTGAGTTTACAATCTCTTATGTAAGCCTACTGAATTTCCTATGCCTTTGCACAATTTATACAACACCTACAAAGGCCAAAAACCATGCACAACTCTTTTTATAACCGTTCCATAACTGCCAATAATTGTGCCAACTGGCCAGTTTCTTCTCTAACTCGAGCCAGCCTTCAATACTTGTTCTGAAGCAGTTATAAACATCCCCCATGGTTATAAACTCTTTTTATAACCGTTCTCCCTTATCTCACACCTTTGGCATGCTTGTAAAGCTAATAACCAACTCATAACCGTTACTTGAGTCATAACATGCAAACTTTGCGCATTACTGAACTTGGCCTTCAATCAATACTCAGCCAACATGGCCCTGTAGTTGTTTTGGCCTAAGCCAATGTATAATTAACATTGCACTACCATCCTTTCGGCCATTTTTTAGCTCATTATGGTTACTCATTCGTCATATGCTTCACTTAGCCAATTTGCTCGACAATAGCAATGCCTATTCTTGCATTACTAGCTTGTTTGCACTGTTCAAGCTTTGGCCAGCCTTGGACTAATGCATAGGCCAACTTTTGGCCTACTCTATACTCTTGCAACATCCTTGAGTTCGGGAGCTTTCTTTTTTTTCTTAGGACTTCGGGGAATGCCAACTCATTTTTGTGGATACGCATCAATGCCAACATCGCATGTTGCATTTTGTCACTTTTGCCTTGTCTTGCCTTTCCCCCAATGAAGCTTCATTGTGTCGGCCAATAAGCTTCATTACTTGACCAATGTCCTTACAGTATAGCGCCATCCTAGCGCTTCACTGGCCCTACAGATTCCCGTTATCTTAGCGCTTGACAGTCTATTCAATGGAGCGCCATCTCGGCCCTTCATTTATTAGGACGGCTATGCTGTAATGCGCCATCTTGGCCATTCACTAGCCTGACCGGTCATACTCACCCACCGCAGATAACCCGATACAATTAAGAATAAAATGTAGAAAAACTGTAATAATTTTTAAACATAATAACCCATGATATTTGCACCAACCAAACTTTATCAACTATCCTCACTAAAGCTCTAGCTTTACACAAGACCTATTTCGGCTAATAGGTTTCCCTCCGTCTAAGATATGATTGAGCCACATACACATACAATGAGGATGCGGCCCATCTTTATTTCTCGACACGTATATAACTTAAAAACATGCCCCCACCAAATCCCCGTAAAGCATGTCATAAAACAATTAAAAATTTAATTAAACGGTTTTGGAATTTTATTTTCTACTTTATAATACGTTAATTGACTTATAAAGAGGGACCACAATATGTGGCACGACCATATCGGAGCCGCTTCGAATAGGAATCGAGTGATCCATTACTGTGAACGTGCTAGCTAATAGCCTTTGTGTCTGCATCCGACGCACAGTGGACACATATTTTTTCACACAAATACAAATGCTGGTAGAAAGTTTCTGTGAACGTGCTAGCTAATAGCCTTTGTGTCTGCGTCCGACGCACAGTGGACACATATTTTTTTCACACAAATACAAATGCTGGTAGACAGTTTCGAACCTCAAACCTTAAACTCCTTATCCTAACCTCCTAACCATTGCACCAACGCTCTTTTATTGGGATTGATTGTACATATTATCTATTTATTATATATCTTATATCTTATACTAAATATAAAGAAAAGAGGGAGTTTCACTAGTTTACAGTTAAGTGACTAATTTACCCTTCCGTTTTTTTTCCTCTTCCTCACTTTTTCGCGATTTCCGAACAACCCAAGGGTATTTGGCTGCTGTTTCTTTTCTCTAACAACCATCGAAAGAAAATACAAACCCTCCATTGATGCTTCTAAAATTTTCTATCAACTGATGATAATCATATATAACCATGTCAAAGAACAATACTGTCATTCTATGATTTTGAATGTATGTTCGAGAATAATTACTCAATTTCATTAGTAATAGCTCAAATTAATCGCAAAATCCCCAAATCGAGTGGTATGAAAAAGTTGAAATCTCGGCTGAAAAAATTGAAGTTCGACGGTAGAATTGGAAACCCTAAGAGTTGAATTAGAGGATTGGGTTGCTCATTTATAGAGGCAGATGCACTTATGTACGTAAGAAACCAAACATAGAACTGGGAACTGCGATTTGAGGTAACGATTGTGTTGTTCAAATATGCTTTGAATTAATGTGTTTATCTGTTTCAAATTAGGAGTCTGTTAGTTGGAAGTGTTGTCAGTTCGAACCAGATGGGAATCGGGTATGTTCCTTTTCTTTTCTTTTTTTGGTTAATTTTGATGAGGTTTTGGGTTTTTGCTCTTTGTCTATTTTAGTTTTACAATTTGGAACAAACAGGGATTGGCATTTTCTTATTTTCTCTTTTCTGATTTGATTTTTAGATTGTTACTTTCTTTTAATCCATTTTGCATGTTTTTTGATTTTGTATACACTGATTAGCAGACATAGCAATGACCGGAGGATAATCACTACTAGATAGCATTATTCTCTTATAAAAATAATTTTGACCATCTATGCTATCACTTCTTAGTCTTTCCCAGCTTTCCTCATAATGGAGTTATAAGCAGTTAGTATGTTTTTTTATGGAAGCAGCTGAGTGTGAGGATTGAATTGGGTATTTACCAGTTTTAATGGAATATTCATAGCTTTTGCCTTTCTTCCGCATGAATCATTCAGAAACAGAATTTACACAACAACAGGTAGATATGTTAACTAGAGTGTTCTTCGTTCTTATTTAAGTGCTTCGTTATAGTTCCATCTGATTTTGTTAGAAATTTTAAATTTCAATCTCTGATTTCCTTATGCTGGCCTGCAGTTTGGCACTTATGAGACCTTTAAGCGCTGGACCTTGCGGTTGAACAGGCTCAGATCATCTAACCAAGGTTCAAAACTTACAAGTGAAAATCTCTTAAGCTTTCAGCTTATTTTATGTGGGTTTTCTTCTGGTACATGTGCCAAAGCTGTTTATCACCCCATCGATGTGGTCAAGAAGAGGTTCCAGATTACAGGGCTTCCTAAGACTCAATTTATGAGTTGAACACCATGTTTATAATCTGATTTGGTAGTCTGTAATAATCCCCATTTACATTTTTTTTTGTATCTACCAATATATTGACCTATAAAAAATAATTTTCCAGGCACTCACATCGCGCGCGCATCTTTGCTAGTTTACATTATTGAATCCACTAATTATTAAAGTCCATCAAATCCTATTTTAAATTTGGATAACATTTGCATATTATTTATTCTTTGTACATGAAACTTATACTCACATACATTTATCATATTTTGTATTTATATTTATATATACGTGTGCGCGTCCTAGTATATTCAGTTGGTCGTGTCCGCGTCAGCGTCGTGTTGTGTCCGTGTCACCGTGTCCGCGTATGTGCAACCCAGGTTGTGAACCAAACTATAGATGACATTGCCTTTGTGTGGATCCAAATTGCAACGTGTGCGCGTCCTAGTATTTTCAGTATTTGGTCATGTCCGTGTCAGCGTCGTGTCGTATCAGTCACCATGTCCACGTCACCGCGTCCGCGTATGTACAACCCAGGTTGTGATCCAAACTATAAATGACATTGCCTTTGTGTGGATTCCAAACTGAAGCAACGTGTGCGCGTCCTAGTATTTTCACTATTTGGTCATGTCCGCATCAGCGTTATGTTGTGTCCGTGTCACCGCATTCGTGTCACCGCGTCCGTGTCTGTGCAACCCAGGTTGGGAACCAAACTATAGGTGACATTGCCTTTGTGTGGATTCCAAACTTAAGCAACGTGTGCGCGTCCTAGTATTTTCAGTATTTGATCATGTCTGCGCCAGCGTCGTGTCGTGTCCGTGTCATCGCGTCTGCGTCTGTGCAACCCAGGTTGTGAACCAAACCATAGAGGGAGATGAGTCCTTGTGTGGATCCAAACTGCAGAGTTCAGCAGAATTCTAGAAGACATTGCCTTTGTGTGGATCCCACGCAACATAACCATTCTTGGACAAAAGTGAACCAATTGCATGGGGTTAGCCACGGTTGTTAAAAAAGAAACAATCAATTTTTTCGAGTTATAAAAGGAGAAGATTTACGTCCAGTTTTAGTAAAGCCACAATAACTTAGTTAACTTAGTTAAGGGCTTCACTTCTCTCCTTGTCATGCGAAACGTTTCTGATACGAGAAAAAAACCTAACCCTAGCAAGCTTTATCCAGTAAATACTTCGTCACACTCTTTCTAGGGTTTCTACATAAATCTCGATCAATTCGGTTTCAGTACTCTCTGGAATCTTATTGGTTTATGTGGTTTCTCCATAGATTTTGATATTTCGATCTTATCTAATCTATATTAAGCTACAAGAGATTCGATTCAGAGGTTTTTTTTGATTCCTAAACGTACAGAGGCTGCATGGAAAAGAGATATATTTTGATCAATTGTTGAAGAGCAAGGATGAGTTTTGGTTTTTGAAGCAAAAGCGGAAGATTTTATTTAAGGATTTCACTCGATTTTGAGGGTTTTTAAAGAATGAATGAAATTTCTCTTATTATTTGGGGATTTCACTCGATCTGTTGAAGACTGCGTATATGGGAGGAAGATTGGTTGCCGAGGTGGAGAAATCATCTTATCTTCGAACTGACAAATTAGATTTCCGAGGAAACTTCTTATTTTCATAAAAGTTTGAATCTTGAGAAGATAGGATCTGCGTTTTCTTAGGGTTATTACAAAGGAGATAAAATCACTTGTACTCTTTTAAATTATAGTTATATTATAGGCCTTTTATTTTTCATTGATTGGCCTTTGAAAATATAAATTTCTGTTCTTTTTAATTTTTCTGATAAATTTAGTGCAGAAAAGTGAAAAAAAATATGGCTGTGTATTATAAGTTCAAGAGTGCTAAAGATTTTGATTCCATACCAATTGATGGTCATTTTATATCGGTTGCGAATTTGAAAGAAAAAATATTCGAATCAAAACATTTGGGCAGGGGTACTGATTTTGACCTCATGGTTGCTAATGCTCAAACTAACGAAGGTTGGTCTTTATTTTCGTTATAGATTTCTTTGATTCTGATTGTCTCGTTAATTTAACTCAAAAGCATTGAGTTCTAGGGTTTCACTAGCTCCTTCCCTTTTATCTCTATGAAGTAATTGCCGGATGCAAGGAAGGTTAGGAAGACTGAGTCATTGATTGATTTTTGGGGTTCAATTATACTTCTGATTTAAGATTTGGGTATTGGGTTTGGTTTTGTATCAATTAGTTTCGATTGGCTTGGTTGTTTACTCTTAAAATTTGTTTTTGTTAACTTAGGAGAAAAAGATTGATTTTATTCTGACAGCTTGATTTAATCTATATGAAGTTTTTATGGAGTTTATTTTATTTGATTTGCAATCTCAGAGTACCAGGATGAAGCAACGTTGATACCAAAAAACACATCTGTTTTAGTTCGGCGAGTTCCTGGACGGCCTCGCATGACCATTGTTACTGAACCAGAAGAGTACTAATTCATACCTTTAATTCTTCATAATTCATTAACTATTATTTAGGTTAATATGGGACTGATATTGTTTTTTCTGCAAAGAGTTTTGAGATAGAATCAAGCATGCGTGTTTTTCTCATATTTTAAAAAGCCCCCTTGAGGCGAAGCAGGATTTTGGTTGAGATTATTCGCTGTTTTGTGTGCTGCAGGAAGAAATCTGTAGAGGATAAGGTAGAGGAAGCTCAACCAGCCAAAAATAACTTTAGCATGGCTGATTCTTCTGTCAGAATGGTAAATTTACTGTAGCTATGAGCAGATAAAAACGTCTTTTAACTGTTGGTTATATATAATTCAATATAAGTGGTGTAATCTAATCATTTCAATTCCAGCCTGAGGAAAATGAGTGGGATGAATTTGGAAACGATCTTTATGCGATTCCGGAAGTGCTCCCAGTTCAGTCCGGCAATCCTGTGATGGACGCTCTTCCTCCTAGTAGAGCTGATGAAGACAGCAAGATTAAAGCTTTAATGGATACAACTGCATTGGACTGGCAACGGTATAAAGGATCTTATTTCCTGTTGCTTCTTTTATAACTATCTAGGACTAGTATGCATGAACATCTTATCGTGAGGTTATTTCTTTGAATTGGACTTGCAGGCAAACACAGGAGGGTTTTGGGGCTGGTAGAGGTTATGGAAGAGGTGTGGGTGGAAGAATGATGGGCCCTGGTAGAGGTTTTGGTAATTTTCTTACTTTGGTTTCAATTACTGATCAATGCTAATTAGGAAGTTTTTACAACTCTCGGCAATTTTCCTGCATGATAAATTCTCATGCAGGGCTTTCTTCTTTGGTTCCTGACCACATGGGAGAGTGATGTTCTGTCGTCCCTTAAGTCTTTCTGGTTGAGTTTGTGAACTTGTTATTTTTATCATATAATGTATTCTAAAACTTTCAAGTATGTGTATTTTAAAGGCCGAGGTGTTGCTGGTGGTGGTTTGGAGCGGAAGACACCTCCACCAGGTTACACTTGTCACAGATGCAAGACGCCTGGTAAGTATTTCGTGGGTACTTCTCCTTCTGTGTTTGTTCTTGATGTCATGAATGAGCATAGAGGTTGATGGTTTTGTCTGTTTTACAGGTCACTTTATTCAGCATTGTCCTACAAATGGTGATCCTAATTATGATATCAAAAGGGTGAAGCCTCCAACTGGCATTCCAAAGTCGATGTTAATGGCTACCCCTGATGGTTCTTATGCCTTGCCAAGTGGCGCAGTTGCTGTATTGAGGCCGAATGAGTAAGTGGATCTGTTCAATATTTGTGTCCCATCCTTCATGCTATTATTGTCATGTACGTAATATGAGATTCACTCCAAACCTTTTGATTTGATTTAGGGCCGCTTTTGAGAAAGAAATCGAAGGGTTACCTTCTACTACTCGTTCAGTCAGTGATCTTCCGCCTGAACTCCGCTGCCCGTTATGCAAAGAAGTAATGAAGGATGCTGTGCTGACCAGCAAGTGCTGTTTCAAGAGTTTCTGTGACAAATGTAATTTTTTACCTGCTTCTGTTTTTTCTTCTTCTATTTAGGAATGAAGTTTAACATCTACTCAGTTGAATCATTTATAGAGCAAGTAAAATACTTTAATTTCCAGGAGTGCTGATACTCCTATTCTAAATTAATGGTATGCATCTGTTTCCATCTTATGTGCTTTTAATAGATGAAACTGTATTCAGGTATCAGGGACCACATAATCTCAAAATTAGTATGCATTTGTGGGGCTACAAATGTACTTGCAGATGACCTTCTGCCAAATAAAACCCTCAGGGATACTATAAACCGCATTTTGGAATCAGATAATGTTAGTGCTGAAAACGGTGGCAGCATTTTGCAAATTCACGGTAGGCATCCCAAAACAATCAATCTTAATACATTGAACTTTAATTTTCCTATTATATGTACACCAATGAACTCTGTTGTTTCTCCTCTTTAAGATATGGAGTCCGCCCGTTCTGCCCCATTCAAAGTTCCATCCCCTACTGCTTCTGCAGCGTCCAAGGGGGAACAACTGCCGCTACAGTGTAAGGTAGAAACTCAAAAAGAGGTGACTGCAGTCAATGTAAAGCATGAAGCAGCTATTCCTCAACAGTCATCTGAGAAAGGGAAAGCTACAAAAGCTGTATCGGAAGCTACGTCTGTGAGTGTGAAGGAACCTGCTTTACAGGGTAATGCTCCACCAGCCGAAGAAGAAGTGCAACAGAAGTTGCCTGTAGCTGAGCCAGGTAAACATTCTGACTTCTTTTCGTTCTTGATGTTCGTCGTTGCTCATTCTCTTATGGTACATTCCATATGACACCCTCTAACAGAGCAGCATCTGCTTCTGATGTTTCCTTTTGTTTTTCAGTGAAGAAAAAGAAAAAGAAGAAGGC
Organism: Papaver atlanticum; assembly: GCA_023531105.1. Taxonomy (NCBI): domain Eukaryota; kingdom Viridiplantae; phylum Streptophyta; class Magnoliopsida; order Ranunculales; family Papaveraceae; genus Papaver; species Papaver atlanticum. Next base: position 1,178,535 of record JAJJMB010010117.1, on the reverse strand, counting down.
TGTGTTACCCATTAATGGTTAGTCTTTACACTTCATCTCATCCTTCTACTACTTGGCATAGGACGTGACTGGGCCATGCAAAATTTTAAGCAAATGTCTTTGCTTTGTTTGTAAAGTTATTTCCTAGATCATGTAATTTTCTGCACAATGCACCTTTTTTTTAGTTGTCCTATGCAGCGTTTAATGCTTCCTCTGGTGTATATTGTAGGTGCAGACATGCAGTGGAGAACACCTCAAGATCTAGGATACGAAAATCATATGATGCCTTTTCCTCCAGCGGCTTGTAACCCATATTGGGGTGGTGGTATGCCACTTGGGATGGAAGGATATATGGGTGCTCCATACGTGGGAAATATGGGCAACATGGGAAACATGGGTAACATGCCATACATGGGTTACAATCCGGGCCCCTTTGATGTTCCATTCGGGGGAATGATTCCTCAAGACCCCTTTGGAGGGCAAGGTTACATGATGCCAGTAGTTCCACCCCAGAGGTATTGGTTTTGTAGGCCAACTCTTGTTCATACAAATTTAGTTGTTCTAATCTGCTGTCAAGTTTGCATCATTAGTGGCTTTAATCCTGTGCCAGCCTAACTTGATGTAGAACTTTGTATTATCAGGGATCTTGCAGAGATTGCTTTGGGCTCAAGCCAAGCACCCCCTGTTATGAGCAGAGAGGAATTTGAGGCCAGAAAAGCTGACCTGAGGAGAAAGCGTGAAATGGAGCGACGGAGCGAAAGGTATGTACTTTTATCGTTATTGGCAGAATGTTCAAGGCGTTGCATGAAGTAAATGTCTTTTAGACTAGAAACAGTGTGAAAGCTGAAATTATGGCGTGCTCTGTGGCTTGATATTTATAATGTGGGATGCCTTTCGATAGTTCAGTTCGAGGGGTTTTTCTTCTCTGGTATCGATGGATCTGAAATTCTTGCTGTGCCTGTGTTGCAGGGAGTACTTTAATGATAGGGAAAGCGGTGGTGATATATCTTCATTGAAAGCAAAATCTGTATGTGTTTTCCATGGACCAAGCCTTCTCCCCTTTTTATTTATCTGCCGGCAGCTATCATCCGTGGTTATAGTGCACGTGGCAAGAAAACGTGACTTTTCTTTTCGGTTTTGGAAAAAGAAAATGCGTTTTGTTGCTGGAGTCATTACCTACCCATTTTCTCATGGCGTCTTAAAATCAGATTTGAGTTTTCAAGATTTATTTTTTAGTTTCTATTTTTTAGTTGTTTTATCCTTGTTAATTATTTATTATACTCTGCATACCTATAGTGGATCTGGCAACGACATGCAGACTATAAACAGTTTGGGGGAAAGCCTTAAGCTTTCTTGGAGCAGCTCCTCTGTGTTTACAGGGATAAATATTTGGATATACGGAAAGGAATACTGATTCTAAAACTCCCGTCAAAAAGAGTCTGGAGCCCAAGAAAATTAATCAGTGGGAGGCAGGCTGGTCTTAGCAAGGGCAGTGGCCATTTGCTGGATTTGCCATGGTTTATGTGAGCTCAGGAGATTACAATTGAAGTAGTTTTTGTAGCAGGAGAAGTAGTTTGTGTAACAGGAGATTGCAAACATACCAAGATTGATGTGTTGGTTTTCGTGACGCTTGGGCCCTACTATTCTGCACTTCACTATAGTGAAAGGCACAATCTTGAAGAACGGAAAAGACTAAGTGAAGAAAAGGAATACGTTTTGATTTTGCATACAGATTTGATTCATCTCAGTTATAATGTACCTAGAATTTGTCCTGTATGATGGCAGGGCATGGCATGTGCTGTTGTGCGGTCAGTCAGTCGAAATTCGTTTCCGAAAACCAACACTCATTCCTAGGGCAGTTCGTTCATTTTGGTGTTTTTAAGTTGGCCATAGCAAGTCTTGAATTCTTCTATCATTTAAGAAAATAGTGGGCACGAATAATAAGTTAGGTTATGAAAACTGTATTTGAAGTGGCAAGCAACTTTTGCTGGTCTTCAGTACGTATACACTAGAGTCGGGCCTCCACGAATTTGTGTAGGCCCGGTACAATAAAAAATCCTAGCCGTTTATTTATATCCGGTAAATAATATGAGTGGAGAGAGAAATTAAAAACGGATGACTTAAAAACTAAGTTGCTTTGTCTCTATAAAAAAAAAAACTAAGTTGCTTTGACTTTCCAATTTTACTCCTTTTTTTGATTCTTATTTTATGGCCCTGCACAGCTTGTTTGTCTTCGTGTGTGTTAGATGCTTGATTTACTTCATCCATGTTTTATCTTTTTGTGGTGGCTAATTTGGCTTCATTTTCTTGTGTCGGCATGTACAGCAGCATCAGAGACCGTCCAACTATCCTTCAAGCTTGGAGCAGCAATCACAGTATAGCCGGCAAAATCATCACCATCATCGATCGGAGAAGCCACCACTTAGTAACACAGAAAGAGTAGCCCCACCACTACAGCAACCACGAGAGGCGAATCTGCCAGCTCGATCAGGGAAGAGGCGGCTCGAAAGTGATGAGGATGCTGCTGCAGAAGCCATGGCAGCAGACAAGAGACACAAGGCCAGTGTCTTCTCTCGTATAAGTTTCCCAGAATTGAACAGTAGTAATCCGCCAATCAAGAAGAAGAAATCATCTTCTTCTTCTACTTCAGAACTCCCTAGTACTAGGAGTAGCAATGGGTATAAAGATTATGATCCTCCGGCAACTTCATCTACTCATAGTCATCACCACCATAGATCGTTATCGCATCATCACCATCAACGGGATGAAAGCAAATCAGTATCGGCAGTAATTTCCAGTTCGCGAAAGAGTAGTAGTTTAGTAGTTGACCAGGATTCAAGTGACGAGGATAGACATTTCAAGAGGAGACCATCAAGGTATGAGCCTCCTCCACCTATCGAGGATGAAGTTGTAGTAGTCAGGTCTTCAAGACGATCAAGAGAAAGAGATCATTATGAGCGCGAACATCGCCACAGCAAGCATAGATAGACAGATCGTAGTCGACCAAGTCTCAGTTGCTTACCCTTCTCTCTGTCTCTCTCTCTAAGACTCAGGTATGCAACCGCGAGTGTACACTGATCGTAGAATAGGACCCAAAATGGGTTTCCTTGTTGTGGAGACGGAGAACAGAAGAGGAAGAGGTTCTTTTCTAGCTAGCTGTTCTTGCAACGTAATTTGCTTATTTGTATGTTAACGAGCGACTCACCTCCTCTGTCTCTGTAAATGCTTTTGCATACCTCAAAATTTTCAACTCATTATCCTTAAAAATAAAATTTTACTTTATTGGATATCAATGGTTAAGTATTTTCTGTTTATTATGGTTAATTTTACTTTAAAGATTTTATTTCATCTCCGTTGCTCCTCGAGGGTTAATCGTCTTGGGGTTGCCTGATAATTATTGCAGCTTATTTAATTATTTAAGGCCGTATGTCGCTATCCTTCGTAAGATTGAGATCCAACTGATAAATTGTCATGTGTAAGACTAGCAGGATTGGAATCCAACTGATAAATGTGTCGTGTGTAAAACTTGCCAAACTATTTTATGATTCACGTTTTCTGATTTGAATAATTTTCTCGATTTTTTTTTAAGTGTATCATGAGTTTAAACAACACCATGGATAGTGGAATTTGGACTCTTTGTTTTCGATGTCAATGAAATGGACTAATCCAAAACAGGCTAACCCAATGTAAAGTTGTTGTGCTAAAACCTGTGTTGGAGAAAATGAGTTTTGTTTTTTTTGGTTTTATAGTCTTGGTGGGAATGGAACTAAGGACCTTTGAGTTTCTAAGAGCACTTGCTCATTTTTTTATGAGTGAATGAAACCTTTAGTCCCATGTAGGGTATGACTAAAGAGGATCTCCACTATTTAACTATTCCATTATGGATCGGGTTCGTTCTTGCGCCGTGGACATGGTCAACCAAGACTTATCCTTTTGGACAAAATTCTTTTGAATTATTTTCTTAAATATTTGAATATCAAAATATATTTTGTATTTAATGTGGAGGGGTGTCTGACCTGGAGAGGATTTATTTCTTTCCGTTTTTATTTTTATGTCGACATAGTGAGCAGTTAATTGCGTAGCTGTTTTTCACCGTTTTGGAAAATCTTGAATTAATGAAAATTTATTCTGGCTTTATTACAAATTTATTCTCTCTTTAATTCGCTCTTAATGCACACTATTCTCGACTATCTCTCTTCTCCCCTAAATAAACCAATTGGTTTCTTCATTCCAATTTGTGTCCAGAAGAAGCTACTATCCTTCTTCTATTCGTCTTTCTCCCTCTGTGTGGTTTTGAATTCTGTGCCATTGTTATTGAGTTCGTAAGAGTGAGAAAGTACTTTAGTGCTTATAGTATTTGCAACGGGCAGTTTTATCCTGGATACGACTTCACTACAGGGTATAGGCATCACTCATTATTGAGGCGTACCGGTGAACTATCGTGTTAAGGACAGCTTGATGATCAAGTGACTCTGTCCTCAGTTTTCTGTCTTTCCTAGAGTGTCTACTTTTTAGTTTCAGAAATTTATTTCTTAACATTATTACTTTCAGTGTTTTATTGTTGCAGTTCCAACAACATGCACAATCACTAATACAGCTACATAGTAGTGTTCCAAATATTACAAAAAACATTCCAAATTAAAAGCACACATTAACAAGAACAAAAATTTGGAGATTGTAAATACTCCCTCCGTTTCAAAAAGACTGTCCTCTATACTATTCTCGTCAGTTTCAAAATTGTGTCCAGCTTCCGTTTATAGTCATATATTTCCAATGAACTCTATAATATATCCCTAAACTTTTTATATTCATAAATTCATTTTTAACTGGACGTGATCTATAATATTTAAGAAATTTATATATTAAGGAACAAATATATCCTTCATTCCTTTGAAGAGAATATATATTTGGCTCTAAAAATCAAGTTCTTTATAAAGATTATATACTCCATAAATTAGATCCTTTAATTTTCCTTTTATATTTTGTATTTGTAATCCTCCTAACAACTTTAGGTAGTGTTTATTGCTAGCATTTTTATTAAAATAAAATAAGCAAGTAACCAAGGGTAGTCAAGTAAAATATTATGATCTCCTTAAGATTTTGACAAAGTCAAAGAGAACAGTCTTTCTGAAACGGAGGGAGTATTTTTTTCCCCTATCATAGGTTATATATATATATATGATTTGCTGAATTGACTCTTTAAGTACCTAAACTTTAAAGAACAAGTTACACCATCTGGTACGCTGATAATAAACACCATCTAGTACGCGGATAATAAATTCCCTTTCTTCCATGGTGGGGCGAGAGGTAGGGGGACTGATTCTCACTAGAGAGGGTTGGATCCATATTTTTCCCGTCTCCGAGTGATATCTTTCTAATTTATTTATTTTTTGCTAGCAAAGTTAGAAATTTCACTAAATGATTAAGCAGAGTTACATGATGAATCCTTTTTCTATACTGTTTATAAGGAAATCTGGTGGGAGCTGAATTCCATTGTCTCAAATCATTAACTTCGGCATGTTTTGCCATTACATATGTTATTCCATTAGTGTTCCTTTCAACATAAATTCCATTGAATGTTTCCTAATGAACCATTTACTGCAGCTACTACAGTCTTACTATCTCCTTCTAAATATAGGTTATTGACTCCTTTAGTAATTGTCCATTTGGTAGCCTCAAGTGCAGTCATTGCTTATCCTTGTTCGTCATTTGTTGATCCGGAACTCTCTCTTTTTGCTCCCAAGAAATCTGCTGCAGAATTACGTAAAACTAATCCAATGTCAATTGGTAAATGTTAATTTATGAAAGTAACATCTAAATTAATTTTCAAGTCCTAATCTTTAGGAGTAATCCGTCTGATTTCCTGCACCATACAGTTAGTAACCTGAATATCTTTTAAAGTGTTCTCCAACTCATAGATAAAGAGTTTGATGGAATTTATCCACATAAGGCCTGAATTTCGTATTGTCAAAAACAATAGAGCATCTCAATTTCCATATATACCATAGAGTACAACTTACAAATGTTTCTTGCATATGCATATTAGCATCATAAAAATGATTGACATGAAGAAATTTGAACCCAATCAATGAAATTAACATTCCTACAAGGACCAGTTAGACTACTATCAATTGCAAACCATATTCTAGTGGAAACAGAACAATCTATAGAAAGATGTTGCATACTTTCATTATCCCTATCATACAAAAAGGAAAAATATTAGAAATGTTATTAATAAATATGGATAAATTGTCTCTATTAGGGAGATAATTGTGCAAAAATTTGCAAAGGAAATGGTGAATTACAGGTGGAAGTTGCACTTTTCAGAATCTTTTCCAAGGGAAATTTTCATTGACAACGACACCACCTTGCTGAGGTTCTTCAAGAAAAATATTATAATTATATTTGAATGTAGAAATACCATTTATTGTGTCAGTTCATCTTATTTGGTCCTCCCCAATCATAGACACTTTAATCTTACATATATGTTCAACCACATCGTTAGGAAACAAAGCATTAAGAGTATTGAGATTCGAGTTTCTAATATCACTATGAATTAGCTGACTTACATATTTGATATTAAAAATAAATAAAAGTAACAGGGAGAACTGTACCAATTCTTGGTACCCAAACCTTAGTCAAAATATGGAATTTGTTACCATTGGTTGACTCTCAACGGTGGTGCTTTTTCACAATCTCCAACACCCTACATACTCCAATCCAATAGCATGATTACTTTCCTCCCTCGACAGAAATTGACACATAGAAAAATATTTATGCTTCAAAACCTGCACTCAAAGAGCATCAGGTTTCTACAACATTCTCCAAGCCAGTTTAGTTAGCAGAGTAAGATTAAAAATATCGGGTTTCCCAATATTAAGTCCCCCTATGCTGGATTTGCAATCAAAGATATTACCAGAATATAAATCTTGATCATGAAGCCATTGTTCATGATGCAATAACCGAGCTTTAAGTTTAGCAAAAGTAAAAGATGTTTCACGATTCTTCTATGGAATTAAAAAATGATCATATTCCCTCCTTAATCCATTTAGAACATACATCATCAGATTAGAATATGAAACCTCTCATTAATCACAACTAAAGAATCAGCTATTATGTTCATAATATGTAGATATACACAAATTGATTGAGAACCTCTTCTTAACCCATGCAACTGATTTCATTATTTTTCCTACTTACGAATTGAGGTCTAATACTTGTTCCAAGATGCCATTAGATCTCACGAGCAGAAGACAATCCAAGAGCCTAAAATCGAAAAACCCGAAAATAGAGCCTTTTTTCCCAAGCAAGTTGGGGTAGGCTAGAGATGAACGTCAATACAGACCAATGATTCAGCCTTTTTATTGGTTCATCTCATGAAGATATGGAAAATTTTGCGTCGGCTTGCCCGCTTCGACATAACGTACCCCTTTTATCCCGTCTAAGGTACAGGCTGTGTGGGTGACACACAGGCGGAGCGTAGATCCTTGGCGCTTTCCGCACCGGGTTCATTTTTGGTACAGGGGGTGTAGGCACCACTATGATGGGATTACTTGTTCACGATCACCACAGTGGATACCTCCACTTTATCTCTGCCCGGGTTGCCGGGCTACGGGGAAAAGTCCCCCTTCACAATCCTGCTAGGTTAGTTTCACATGTTCGCTGGTTGTAAGAAGAACAGGGAGGTACAGCTTTCCCATGCAAAAATCCCCATTCACAACGCTCTATCCCCGAAGCCGAGGACCGATCCAAGTTCAGGTATCATACCTCTTTAACGTGGATCACAACTCTCCACTTATGTATGTCTAACGCTAGTTCTTATGATAAGTTCCTCCGAGTCAGATCCCAATTGAAAATTTCATCCCACGTCAGTTTCGGTCGACCTCTTTGTTCCATCCTTCCTTCCGCTCGTTTGATGAGTCCTATGAAAACCGGCGCATCCGGTGGTCTTCGTTGAAGATGCCTGAAAAAGCGGGGGTCTAACAACCTCACCCAATATTTCGCTTAACAATCTGTATGGACTAACTCCAATATACTTTTAAGAGAATCAACTAGATAGTCAGACTCAATCTTAACAAAAAGTATATCAAAGAGTTATATCTCAATTTCTCGATTCAATCCTAACTCAAACAAATAGTTGAACCCCAATCAATCTCACACTGATCCAAGGTACAGTTGCGCTCCTTACGTCTCTGATCCCAGCAAGATACTACGCACTTGATTCTCTTAGCTGATCTCACCCACAACTAAGAGTTGCTATGACCCAAAGTCTAAGACTTTAATAAACAAATCTGTATCACACAGAAAAGTCTACAGGAATAGATAAATCTGTCTCCCACAGAAATACCTACGAGTTTTGTTCTGTCTTTTGATAAATCAAGGTGAACAGGATCCAATTGATATACCATACTTATATTCCCGAAGAACAGCCTAGAAATATCAATCACCTCACAATAATCTTAATCGACTAGCGAAACAAGATATTTTGGAATCACAAACGATGAGACGAAGGTGTTTGTGACTACTTTTCTATCTTGCCTATCAGAGAAATTAATCTCAAGCCAATCTTACGATTGTACTCAAATACGATAGAAATAGCAAGATCAGATCACGCAACTACAAAGAAAATAGTTGGGTCTGTCTTCACAACCCCAATGAAGTCTTCAAGTCGTTAACCTACAGGGTCTCGATAGAAACCTAAGGTTAAAGGAGAATCGACTCTATCTTATACAACTAGTATCACATAGGAGGTGTGGGGATTAGGTTTCCCAGTTGCTAGAGTTCTCCTTTATATAGTCTCCAAATCAAGGTTTGCAATCTAAGTTACCTTGGTAACAAACCATTCAATATTCACCGTTAGATGAAAACCTGATTAGATTCAAGCTAATATCTTTCAACCGTTAGATCGAACTTAGCTTGTTATACACAAATGAAATGTAACTTCATTTAGGTTTGAGTAATCGTACCTAAACGTGTACACCTAGTTGGTTCAACAATAGTTAACCAATGGTTAGCCATATGAGCACTTTCATATCAAACTTATTCATCTTCACCACAACTAGTTCAAATGACTCAAAAGAACTAGTTAGAGAGTTGTTCAATTGCTTAGATCTCATAGAAGTATATAAGACACAATCGAAGCAAAAACGATTTTGATTCACTCGAATCGATTCATGAACATTATAGCCACAATTTGCAAAGATTGCATTCCTTAATTTATAAATGTCTTAGTTCATGAATAAACCGTTTTAACAAAATAACCCACTCAAGTACGCATACCAGTACGCATACTTAAGTACCCGGATTAAGCTTGTTTTCAGTTCACAAACTCCAGCAGAAATTCACGGGATGTGAACTTCAGGCAGTATGCGTACGGGTACGCGGACTTAGCTTCGGACATCCTAAACCAGTAAAGTACGCATACTTTGGTTCAAGGATTTTGGACTTACACAAGTATGAGTTCACATACAATGTTTATATCCATTCAAGGTTATATATTCTAAACTCTCATTTCAATCATTGAAACATTCTTAGAGGATGTTATATAGCGGTTATTCACACACTACTTTTCATCAAAGCGATTTTAAAGAGATTGAAACAATCAACATGACTTTCGTCACAAGTAAAGATGAACTTGGCCAAAGCGAAAGCTTACCGACACATATTTCGAGAAATAGATAAGCGAGATAAACTCGGCTCGAAATAGCAAATGTGTATAATCGAAGTCTATATAGCAATACGACTTTTGTCTCAAGATAGGAGATAAAATAGATAGACTTTTGAGTGATAGATAAGTTCAAGTCTCCACATACATTTTTGTCGATGAAGATCCACTAGTTCCTTGAGTAGTTCTTTGTCTCTGCATGATTAACGCCGTGGAGTTTAGAGCTCAACTACATTTACTATCCTAGTCCGAGACTTAGCTATAAGTAGACTAGAAATCAAGATTTATAATTTTGGCAACTAAACTTGACAAACAAGCTTGAGATAGCAACGCTTGTGAGTTCGACCGAGCAGTTCTCTAACAATCTCCCCCTTTGTCAATTTTAGTGACAAAACTATCAATACATATGGAATACAAAATAAATAAACTTTGTAGCTTCTCATCCACATGCATGATCTCCTTGGTTCTTCAACATTACTCGAAATCTTTGTCACTTCCAAGTACTCCAATGATTCCAAAGATATTCAAATCAGCATCACCGTTGTTGAAGATCCGTAGCCATAACAATGAGTAAACAAAGATCTCAATCATTGTTACACAGTGTCATAGTATTATTACACAACATCAAAGTTCAATTGTATCACAACTTCGATAACAATACTATGGTGATATGTATCACTCCCCCTTAGTCAATACTTCATCTCACATGAAAACCACTCCCCCTTACATAATGATCCTAAAACCATATGTATTTGTAGTGTGAACTACACATTAATTCTCCCCCTTTTTGTCAACAAAATTTTCAAAGGTACGAAAACTAGTGGGATCCTAATGAAATTTTCATAGAGACACTTCATGACCAAAAGAAAGTACATATCAACTTTATTAGATGCAATCATATAGCCGAAGCTAAATGCATTCATCAAGGAGTTTATAAAGATACAAGATAACCCCTATAATATTCCACAGTCGCACTCCCCACAAAGATTTGGGGATTAAGTACAAGTTCAATTAAGAAATCTCCCTTATAAAATGTCATTCCCGAAAGAACAACAAGAGCGACCTTACTTTCACAAGAAAAGAAGGATTTCTTTGGACATTAACAAATCACATAAAAATATGAATTTGTATCCAAAAATCTAAACTTAATTAACCACAAGAGAACCCGTAATTAATTTAATCGGAAATGCTCACATAAGAAAACTTACGGAGCCGCACAGTATATACATAAAAATATGGATCAGGGAAGATCAATACTACGGAATAAGCAAAGATCATTCTATTCTTCATCACTATTTGCACAATGACATATAATAGACTTAATCTTTGTAAACAAAAGCTCATCCTATCTTCCATCAAAATTTGCATAATGACATAATAGGCTTAACTTTTGTTTGTCAAAAGTTCATTCAATCTTTTATCAATACTTGCATATCGACATATGAAGGACTTAACTTTTGACCACGTATAAGACAATCATAGTTCACGGACGCAAACACACATATCCCATAACAAGTTTGAAATATATAAAACCATAAAGATTAATACTGCAAAATCATCTTCCAAACAAACTTCAGAATTTAAATAAATAAATCTAAAAACATTGAAGATGCAAAACGTTGGACATAGATATGTGTAATCACAACAATGGCTATTCCAAACCCTAGTTATCCTTCTTAAACACAAGAATAAATTCTCATAAGAAGTTTCCTAAACATTATAGAGCTTTCTCAGAGCATCTACTGAGAATTCCTTCTCATTACTGAAAAACCCATTGATTATGGGATCGTTCAATTCCTCTAAGTCTTCAGAAATATCAGTCAACTCACTAAGTTCTCTTTTTAGCTCACGCAAGGTGTTCTTTGTTAGAGACAACATTTGTTCATAGTGAGTTATCTTTTCTAAAGAGGAAAGAATTGAGATTTTAAATCATTTCTTTTGCTGATGAAATCTTTCACCATACCTCTAAAGTTATTATCAAAATGACAAACAGACAAGAGGCTGTTAGAGGAAGAACCTTCTCCATCATTTGTAGACCTCTCTTTCTTCATCCTTGAGGAAGAGATCCCTTCACACAGATATACATTAACTGCTTCAACTGCATCCCTTTTTGTGGTACTTCTTGTTACAGGAGCCATGAAACTGTATCTTTTAAGGAGAAAAGAGATGAAGGACTTTTATTACAAATGATTATAAATAGAATTATGGACAACCAAACCCTATAAATAGTCCGAGACTTAGCTATAAGTAGACTAGAATTCAAGACTTATAGTTTTGGCAACTAAACTTGACAAACAAGCTTGAGATAGCAACGCTTGCGAGTTCGACCAAGCAGTGCTCTAACAATGCCCAAACCAGCGCAGCCAATGCTGGGTGAGCATCTCCTCAATTGGTGCTAACCCAAGTCTCTTGTGTATACAATCATTCTTAATTCGGTCGCGCCTCGTGTATCCGCAAGACTACCTCAGCATCCGCATCTCCGTTGCGTCCAACTCTCTAATGTACTGAATTTTAGTAGCCCAACACTCTGCTCCATACAACATCGTCGGTCGTGTCGCTGTCTTGTAAAAATTTCCTTTCAGATTTCCTGGGCATTTTTTGTCATAAAGGATGCATGTTACAAATCTCCATTTCGCATATCCCGCTTGTGTCATGTGTCTGATATCCTCGCCAATTCCGCCATCACTTTGGATCATCGATCCCAAGTATCTAACGGAGTCCTTCCTCGATACAGGCTATCCGGTTAATAATGCATTTCTATCGTCGGTTCTGGTATCCTTGAAATCGCACTTCAAGTACTCAGTCTTGGTCCTGCTGAGCTTAAAGCCCTTCGATTCAAGAGTACGTTGCTATCACTCTATTTTTTCTTCAACTTCGGACTTAGAATCGCCAATAAGCGCCACGTCATCTGCAAAGAGCATACACCACGCGATCTAACCTTGAATGTCCCTCGTCACTTGATCTATCACTAGCAAAGATATATGGACTCAGGGATGATCCTTGGTGTAGGCCTATCTTGATCGGAAAGTCGTTCGAGACTCCATCGCATGTACGGACACCGGTTACCACCCGCCGTACATATTCTTGATTAAGGTTACGTACTTCGCTGACATCTTGTGCTGTTTGAGGGCCCACCACATCACTTTGCACGGGACCTTGTCGTACGCTTTCATAAGATCAATAAACACCATGTGTAGATCTATCTTTTGCTCCCATATCGCTTCCGTCATCGATCGCTCGGGCATAAAACCAAACTGATTTTTTGTAATAGTAGTTTCCCTTTGTAGGTGGCTATCGATGACTCTTTCCCATAGTGTTATTGTATGGATCATCAGCTTAATAACTCTGTAGTTTGTGCATCTTTAGATGCCCCCCTTGTTCTTGAAAATCGATCGGTACTATTACGCTTGATCTCCTTTCATTGGACATCTTGTTTTACTAGAAGATATTGTTGAACAACTTGGTCAGCCAAGCTATCCCTTCAACTCCCGACACTTCCATACCTCGATCAGGATGGTATCGGGTCTCAACGCCTTCCCATCTTTAGTCTTTCAATTATATAAACAAATATAACACGGAAAAGAAATAACACAGACACTAGAAGTTTTGTTAACGAGGAAACCGCAAATGCAGAAAAACCCTGGGACCTAGTTCAGATTTAAACACCACACTATATTAATCCGCTACAGACACTAGCCTACTACAAGTTAACTTCAGACTGGAATGTAGTTGATCCCTAACCAAGTCTCACACCGATTAAGGTATAGTCGCGTTCCTTACGCCTCTGAATCCCAGCAGGACTCTACACACTTGATTCCCTTAACTGATCTCACCCACAACTAAGAGTTGCTATGACCTAAAGTCGAAGACTTTATAAACAAATCTGTCACCCACATAAAAGTTTATTCTGATAGATAAGTCTGTCTCCCACAGAAATACCTACGAAGTTTTGTTCCGTCTTTTGATAAATCAAGGTAAACAGGAACCAATTGATGATTCGGTCTTATATTCCCGAAGAACAGCCTAGAAATATCAATCACCTCACAATAACTTAACTATATGGTAGTAGAACAAGTTATTGTAGAATCACAAAGAATGAGACGAAGAGCTTTGTGATTACTTTTTATATCTTACCTATCGGAGATAAATCTCGAGCAAATCTTAGAGAAGATAGTACTCAATACGATAGAACAAGTAAGATCAGAACACACAACTACAGAGAAAATAGTTGGGCCTGGCTTCAGAATCCCAATGAAGTCTGTAAGTCGTTAACCTATAATGGATTTAGGAAAAACCTAGGTTAAAGGAGAATCGACTCTAGTCGTAACTAGTATCACACAGGAGGTGTGGGGATTAGGTTTTCCAGTTGCTAGAGTTCTCCGTTATATAGTCTTCAAATCATGGTTTGATAGCTTTGAAACAAAGCAATCAATATTCACCGTTAGATGAAATCCTGATTTAAGATTCAAGTTAAGTTTGCTTAATACCAAAGCAATATCTCTCCACCGTTATATTGTCTTAGCTTGTTACACAAAAATGAAATATACCTTCATTTAGATATGGGTAACCGTACCTAAACGTGTATATTTAGTTGGCTCAATAATAGTTAACCGAAGTTAGCCATATGAACACTTCCTCTAACACTTCTAGATCAAATGATAATCAGATGAATCTAATTGTGTTACTTATAGAGTTGTTTAATTGTTTATATTCTCATAGAAGTATACAAGACACAATTTAAACAAAATCGGATTGATTCAAGAGAATCAGTTCATGAACATTTTAGCCATGGTTTGCAAAGATTGCATTCCTTAATTTATAAATGTAATTGTTCATGAGTATGAAATCATACTTAACCGATTTAAGAACTTAAACCAACTCAGTTTGCAAACGAGTACGCAAACTAGAGTTCCGGACTTTGGTCATGTCCGACAGTTCACAAACGGGTATGTAAACTTTGTTCCCGGACTTTAACAGTTAAAACCGTTCGCATACGGGTATGCATACTTGGTTCCCGGACCTGAATCATATTACAACAGTTTGCATACTGGTATGCATACTGTGATATATCCAGACAATGGTTTTATTGTTCTAAACTCCCATTTCAATCATTGAAACATCCTTAGAAGACGACAATAGCTGTCTCACATAAACTATTAGCTTATAAGTAATTTTGAAGTGATTGAATGATTAATATGAAACATTCCGAGTCTACATCAAATGATTATCTCACAAAAATCATGTAAGATGTTACAAGGCGATTTTCACATGATCATATTTTGACTCATTATTTAGTTTCCAACTAAATTCGTCAAGAATAATGATGAACGTAGTTAAAGCAAAAAGCATTCCAACATATATTTCGAGAAAGATATAAGCGAGTTAAACTCAGCTCGAAATATCAAATGTGTATAGTGTAAAAGTCTATATAGCTATACGACTTATTCCCAATAGGAGATAGAATAAAATAGAATAAAATTCTGAGTGATAAATGAGTTAATGTCTCCACATACCTTTTGTTGATGAAGTTCCTCCAAGCTCTCCTCATTAGATCTTCGTCTTCAATTGATGAACGCCGTGAAGTCTAAAGCTCAACTACACATTCTACCCTAATCCGAGACATAGCTATAAGTAGACTAGAAATCGAGACTTATAGTTTTGATCACCTAAACTTTACAAACAAGCTTGAGATAGCAATGCTTGCGAGTTCGACCAAGCAGTGCTATAACACTTGTTCTATTAAGGGTTTAAAGATTTGAAAGATATGGCCAATGCAGCTTACATGCATCACTGGCTTTCGAGTCTTGTCCATGCATAAAGCATGCCTTGAACTTACACATAGGCTATTGCAGGCCTAATACCCCCTCTTCACCTGCTTAGGCATTGCTGAAAGCTTTCACTTGTCTTGCTCGTGCCAAGGGTGCATCAATCAGGCTCATGCTGTACTCTTCTTAGGTTTATGCAATCTCCTCTAACTTTCATATTGATGTAGCTTACTTTCTTGCCCATACCGAACTCGCAATTGGTGCATATGCCAGCTCCGTGTGGCTTGATAGGCAGTATGAGCATCCAGTGAATGATATGCAAATAACCTCATCAAGTATGGCCACAATTATCTTGCATCGCATCACCAAGCCAGATGATATGAGAGGCCAATATGCCGCAATCACCTCTCAATTAGATGATATGAGCGACAAAGTGCTGGCCGGCAATGTTGTAACTCATTGCGTCTACCTACGTACCCTTCCCTACTCTAAAGGGATCAAACACAGACCTTAGTTCATCCTCGAAGGGACAACAACTTAAGCCAACTCATTCGCAAGGACATGGCCAAGCAATAATGGTAATGGCCTAGTCCGTGTAGGACGTTCCGTCAAAATGCACAAAGGTTGCGCATTACTGAGTCCGCGGCATGACACAATAATTCCCATGCTTAATATGCTCAATTGGAAAAGCTAAACAACTATAAATGAGGCCTATGCATCATTTATGTTGTTCCATCTAAGCTATAAAGTTTACTTGGTGCATAGTCGCATATGCACCTTCAACCAACTACCCCTCCCTATATATGTCTGTAGTAGGGTAAAAACAGATTCTGCTGAAAATGGTAAATTGGGTGTGTCGATGACAAAAAAGTCTAGACCCTAAACAAATGTACTGCACAGGAGTACTTTAGATTCGAGAGATCAATCTGTACAATTTTGGCCTAAACCAAGAAATGGCCGTTCCAGTCTTGCTTCGGTCACAAAATGAAGGAGAAGGGTTTCTCTTAGGGAAGGAAGTAGAGAAGGTGTTGAGATCAGAATGATCAACTATGTAAGGTGTAGTTGTGTATGACTTTGTAGATGGGGAAAAACGATTCGCTGTTTTTTTAGGAAAGTGAAGAGACGACCTTGCGGACGAGACTCTTCAACCGAGCAAACTGCTTAACCTCAAACAGATACATTGCACGGGAGTGCTTTGAGTTTGAGAGATCAATCTTTAGGACTCCGGCCTAAACCAAGACAATGGCCGTTCCAGAGTCAATTCGGTCACAAAGAGGGAAGAGGGTTGATCTTTAGGAAGGAAGCTGAGAATTGTGTGAGATCAATGATGATCAAGGATTGTGAATGTGTTGTAGGTTTCTGCAAGTTTTCTGTGAACTGTTGAGTTCGAATAAGTTATGGTCGATTGATAAAATTATTGAGAGTGACTACTCGAAAAATTGTGTGTCCCTTAATCGTGGATTCAGAGACTTATTTATATTGCCAGAATAGTAGACACATTGATCTCCAGTAAGTGTGACGGTTGCTTGAGTGAAAGAATGGGAAAGTGGGAAATCGTGTGTTAACCAATTCCAGGTCGTGCGGAGACTTGGTTGATTGTCCACCCACTACTTTGCTAACTCCCTCAACTACTTGCACGACTTACTCACATTTCTCATCTTGGATGAACACACGTGCTGTAGGCCGCCAGACCAAAACCCTAATTGATATCCCCCATGTGACGTGATTGATATCTCATGAACGTGGAGTCTGCAAAGCAGACGTGGAGTCTTCAAAGCAGACGTGTATTTGATTAATCAGTCGTTGACTTGATTAGACAGTAAGTCTAAGTTTCGTTGAATTGAGCATGATTGACGAATGCTCGGTGATTCATGGATTAAACATGTCTGTTGAGACGCATAGTTCTTGAATCAACATGATGATAGTTTGAGCAAATATTGCTCGTATGATAAATCGTTGAATATTGATAGTTTAATCAATATTACCACTCTGAGCAACGTTGCTTGCGTCTGAGTAAAATTATTGAATATTGATGGTTAAATCAATATTCCTGGTTTGAGCAAATGTTACTCGTCTGAGCGAATATTGCTCGTTTGATGAATTATGGGTAGCATGACCAAATAAAATATTAATTAAAATATTGGTAGCTGAACCGAATATTATATAATTAATTAAGATGTTGATTGCTGGATCAACATAAAATTATTAGTGTTTAAACTTTCTCAAAATGACGATTTGCAGAGCATTCAGTTCAAAACCCTAATTTTGATCGATTGCTGATCAGTTGGTGATTTATTGAAAATCAATCACTGAGTGAAGGAGGGACCGGCTACATGGGATGATGGACGACCATGTAGTGCCCAGGTGTTCGTGTGAGCATGCACCAAAAGTCTTTTGTTGACTAATTGGTGAAAGGATGATTAAATGCTGGTTTAATCACTTATTAGAATAGTGCCCGTCTCAGCATTAGGTAACAAAACCTAATTATGGAGAAGTGAGGGACCGACCAAGAGGGCATGATACCATCCCTTGGTGTTCGTGGGACCAGCTGATGGTCGTTTGAGCAAATTCCAGGTTGGTTGGAAAGAGTTTGGACCCAATATGAGCAATTGAGCAAATTAGGTCAGAATTATAAAGATGTGTGGGACAGGCTCTTTGCAAGCCTTAGGGACGGCCTTGGTCGGTCAAGGAAGCATGCTCGTGTCACCATAATGTCCGTGTATCAGTCCTGAGAGTTTTGATATTTTCTGATGCACGTTTGAGCAATATTTTGGATTTTCAGAAGAGTTTGATCTTTGAATGAAATTCTTGATTTTGCTCGATTGAGCAAGTAGAACTTTGCTCCTTTGATCAATATTTTAAGAATATTGAAATAATAATATTTAATATTTTTCATGAGTAGCCTAGTCGGTCATGTGACCATTTAACTTTTTGGCTTTTTCATCGTTTGAGCAAAATTTGAGAAAATATGAAGAAACCAGGGTTTTTGCTCAAACGGAGGAGTTTCATGAGATGAGGGAAATAATAATTATGAAAACAAGGGATTGAAAGGTGTGGGACCGGCCATGGCTTGGGCATGACCGGCCGGCTAGGTATCCCAGTCCCGTGACACCTTCCCCTATTTTTATTATTTTTCAACTTTGAAGGAAAATATGGAGAAACCGTGAGTTTTCCTCAAACAAGGAAAGTTGCTCGAATGAAGGAGTCTTCATGAGATCATGAAAATAATAAAAAAATAAAAAATAAAAGAAAAGACGTGGGGGACCGGCCGGCCGGTGGGCCCGGTCCCTAGGTGCCTATTTTATTTTATTTTTATTATTTTCTCTCTCCTATTTTGCGTGGGTTTCCTCGTTTGTCCATATTTTTGAATGCCCGTTCGTGCATTTGGGTGCTCGTTCGTGCATCATCGTTGAGTACACTTGCACCATTTTCTCGGGGCTTACTTGGTGATAGTCCAGACACCCGATTGTTGGATATTCATTACTAATTCATGAAACGGAGTAATAAAATGAATTGAGTATCTATTACTAATCCATGGAATTCAGGGGAATTCAAGGAACGGAGTAATGAGATAGGATGGCCATGGAACGGAGTAATGAAATATAATAGATTATTTTCTAGGAATTCAGTTGGCGAATGACACTAGAGTTAATCTATGTGCAGAATCGAGATATGAGATAGTTGAAGCATCATATTCGTTCCGAGGGGTGTATAGTCAGGGAACAACGAACGACGTGACGTCCTGAAGGCGTTAAGCTCTCTAACAAACAATTATGTCTAGAGAACCGCCCAATCATTAATATTCTACATATAGGTGATGATGAAATGTGTGAAGCATCTAATATTCATTCGGGGAGGCCTTTCGAGAAACATATTCATCATAGATCTCTGAGAGGAACGCTCACTCAATCAGAGATCGTGAAACGGTTCACGTATCGTAAAATATGAATCATCACATGCGTTCCCGAAGCCGGTTCAGAAACATGCAGTATCATGATTTTACGATTTTGACCTTTGTGGAAAATCCACCATCAACAGACTTGTATTCAGAATACAAAACATGCTTGCAAAGTGTAAGCTGTAAGTTCTAGGTGTTTTCTGAGTACCTGCCTTAACGATAATGATGATTACCTTAGAAATAGATTAAAAAACCTATTTATGTGTAACCATGCCTGTACCCATGATCTCATAGGAAGTGAAAGTTGTGAAGGAGTGAGAAGGTGGAGATCGTGTGAAAGTGATGAAACCGTGTCCCTATCATGGAGGAAGACTGGACGGTCGCATACCCACTACTCATTCACTCGTTAACTGTCCGCTCTTCATGTCACATTCTCATAATGGGCGTATTGCACACCACATGTTGTAAACCGCCAGACCAATACCCTGATGAACATCCTCCAGTTTTGTGACATGTTTGATGTCTCGAGTATTTTTGTAGAAAATATGGAGCAAGTTACACGAAGAATGGAACAAGTCCTACATGGTAGTTGCTAAGTGGGTCTTGCTTGCAAGAGGTAATTATTTCGATCAATCACGCGTAAGCTAGGCGACAGGTGGTCATAAGTAGAAAGTCAAGTCGTATGGATGAGATTCGCCGTGAGTTAGTACTCAAAAATAACATATGATGCCTTTAGGTTAAATAAATAATTAAATAATTAAATAATTTATGAAATTGATATTCATGAAATATCGTTTGTAATTGATGCTTGTAATGCATCGCTATTAAGCAAGCAACTTGAACATAATCGATGCATGTAAAGCATCGTTGTTCATAGCCTGCTAAAACCAGTCACGGATTTCACAGTCTTATAAAGGAGTATGACTGGCTATCTTCTAGCAACTGCCAGGAGCTGTTTGTGTAGGTTGGGGACGGGGTGACCGGTACTAATAGGAGAAGGACGACCGGTAGCCATTATGGCATCTCATTGGTTGACTCAAATTAGATCTAAGCCGGTTAAATTAGCTAGCAAATTGGATGGTTGAGATGATTTGCAGCAGTTGTTGATTATCGTTGAATTTATTTAAGACTTATATAAGCAGCGTGACTAGCCTACTTTGACCAATTATTCGGAGCGGAGTAGGTAGGCTAGGAGCAATGTGACTGGTCGAGGCCAAAGATGGGTCGTCGGTGAACATAACGACACCTCATTTGTCGCCGAAACTTGGATCTAAACCGATCAATTCGACCGGCTAAGTTGGACGGCTGTGATTAATTTAAGACTTCCATGGGCGGTCTTGACCTAATTAGGACCTTTTTTAAGCTGCTCGACTAGCCTATTTTGGCCAGCAATCGTGAACGCTGCATGGAGGCTAGGAGAGCTCTGATCGGCCGAAATAATAGAGGGCCCATCGGTGAGTATCATGGAGCTTTCCCGGTCGCGCCAAGAGGGGGCCAAGCTTGCTAAATCGACCGCCTAAGTCGGACGGTCAGGATCGTTTTAAGACTGCCATGGACAATCTAGATTCAATATCTTATATAAACAAGCCGCTCGACTAGCCTAGTTTGGACAATGATTTGGAGCGAAGCAGGTAGGCTAGGAGCAACGTGATTGGTCGGGATAATAGGTGGGCGGACGATTGTCATAACGACACCTTGTTTGCCGATCTTGCAAGAGCTAGGGTTAGGTAATGGAGCTTACCAAGTCGTGTGGTCGTGATTAGTTTGCGACTGACTTGGACGGCTAAGATCTATTTTCTTAAGAAATTAAACACGTCGACCGACCAACTTTCATCTTTAATTAAAAGCGCAGCTTGCAACTTTAAAGAAATTTGATTGGTCGATGGGAAAGAGGGGTCGACGGACAACAATATGGAGAAGGGCCGGTCGGTGATGGGAGGCGCCAGCTAGGGTAAACTGACCGACCAAGTGGCGCAGTCGCGCCTCCATTTGTTACCGCCAATGTTAGTCACAATTTATTTTGTTTTCTTTCCTATTTTCCAACTGTTGGTAGGATTCTACTCTTACTAGCTTCATGATGGGCCGGTTTCCTAGCTTGCCTAGGTTTAGTCTCGACCAATAGCGACCAAGATATCATACAGGCTTCAGTTTTGGGCAAAATCCTAATTTTTTATGAGCTGGCACAAAATTAGGTTAAAAATTAAATTTTGTGAATTGACACAAAATAAATCAATTTTGGTGAATTTTGCACGTTAACACAAAATCACTAATTTTTATCTTGGAGAGCAGCGCATCTTTGGTCTTACTGGCGCAACTCGCGCGCCTATGATTGAGTATTTTCATGCGTATCTTAATCCCGACACTTCGGGAAATTCATGCTACTCAGTTGGGAGTGAACATTAATTGTCATATCATGTCATTACTAAGAGTTCAGCTGGGAACGCAGCATTGGATAGATACTCAGCGGGCCCTGCATTAGTGAATAATGCAACCTGTAGCTTAAATACTCATTAGGCTCTATACTAGTGAACAATTCATCTAGGAGCTTGAGTTTCAATACGATATGAAGAGAGGCATAGGCACTCATCAAATTTGATATATTCGTTAAATTCCATGCGGAATATAGACATATCAAGGTCTACTACTTCTGATGTCGGGTCAGGTAGAGACTTTTACAGTTTCGCCCTAAACTAAAAACCACCATCAACAATGTCTTATTCATATTTCTACAACTTAAACTAGGGGATCGAATTGGCATTCACCAAGTACTATTTTTGAAGTGCTTGCTTCACTATTCATGGTCGTTGCCTTGTGTTCGTGAATAACCGGCAATGTTCTGGCCCATAGGCCAGCTTCAATATTGCATAATGATTGCGCAACATTCACTCGGCCAGCCTGCTCTGGCCTGATGCACAATTGTTGTGCGATATTGGCTCTAGGCCAACAACCTGCATAATGCGCAATGGTTGCGCTGCAACGTCCAAGGCCATCCACCCTACTGACCTAATGCACCATTTGATGCGAGATTTGGCCTTTGACCAGTATAGCTTACCCAATGCACCGTTATTGGCTCCAGGCCAATGTAGCTTCCTCTTGGTGCCATATTGGCCAAGGCCAATATGCTCAACATAATGCGCCACTCTTGACACGATATTGGTCTTTGGCCAAATGCCTCTTACTACGCAAGGAAGTTTTGGATGAAGCTTCATCATAATCCATGGCGCATCTTTGCGCATGCGCCATGCTAAAACCACGGGGCGTTACACTGAATGTGCAAACAACTCACAATCCAATAGCATCACCTGAAAACGTTGGGGGTGTAAAAATAGCTTTCAAACAACTCACAATAAATAGTTCTATCCTAGATTTACAATTTTAACACCATTAACAAGAACTTCCGATGAAGTTCAGTGGCTTCACCATCAACATAACCAAAAAAATCAGTGGAAATCAAGATTGGCTCAAATTAAAGTAATTTATAGAATCTAATGTAATCGAGATAAAAGTACTAATATTATTGGATGGTAAAGAAAAATAACTTGATTTACTTTCGCCACTGTCAAAAGTATCAGCAGCGGAAGAAACATTATCAACAACATTTTGAGAAATCTTATTAGTATCCGAGTATTCGGCATTGAATTATTTTTTGAAAAAATATCGAGATTTGAAGATTCATTCTTTTTGTTTTTCTTGAAAGAAAGAATCAAGAAAAAAAAAAAAAAAAAAAGACTCAGAATTTTGAGGAAAAGTAAGATCAAAAATTTAAGATCAAAAAATTATTTAGAAGTATTTGAAAATAACTTTTATCGCCATTCCACAGCTCCGAGAAAACCAGGCCTAATAGAATAACTCTCAGAAGTACCTATATCTAACGTTCCAAGCGAACATGCTCATATTTCCTTCTTGCCGCGAACCAACGCTGCCTTAAGCGTTTAATTTGAAGATGGTGCAGCTTTCAAATAAATTCGCAATTTTGGCGTAGCATTCTGCCCTTGCCGCCAATGGGGACCTGATGATCGTATAACACTAACCAGCAAGAACTGAATTCTCTCCCGTTTATTTCTTTATCCATGCGCCAAACATCTAAACAGGCGCAATGACCTTTACTGAAAGCAATGTCCTCCTCCTTCCTCACTCCAAAAGCGCTTGGCTCGTTAATCGAATCATCCGTCTTAATTCGGTCTCTTCGTCACGGTCGAGCAACTCATGCTCTGATAATCAAAACCTTAACTATCTCGTTACCTTCTTTCTTATCCAATCACCTTGTCAACATGTATTCCAAACTTGATCATCAAAACTCAGCTCAGCTTGTACTGTCACTAACTGCAGATCGTTCTGTTGTTACTTGGACTGCTCTAATTGCTGGTTCTGTTCAAAATGGCCACTTCATTCCAGCTTTAGAATGTTTCTCTAATATGCGCCGCGAATCAATACAACCTAATGACTTCACTTTCCCTTGTGCTTTTAAAGCTTCGTCCGGTATTCGAGCTCCGTTAGTTGGGAAACAACTTCATGGGCTTGCTGTGAAAGTTGGGTTAATATCTGATGTGTTTGTAGGGTGTAGTGCTTTTGACATGTACTGTAAAACTGAAATTAGAAATGACGCTAACAAATTGTTCGATGAAATGCCCATACGGAATCTTGCTACTTGGAATGCTTATATTTCAAATTCGGTGCTTGATGGTTATACTCACGATGCTATTAGTAAATTTGTTGAATTTCGCCGTGTGGGCGGGAGTCCAGATTCGATTACTTTTTGTGCGTTTCTTAATGCTTGTGCTGATACTTCTGATATCTTGCTTGGGCGTCAGTTACATGGGTTTTTGATCCGAAATGGGTTGAATAATGATATTTCAGTTGGTAATGGTCTTATTGATTTTTACGGGAAGTGCCAGCAGGTTGAGTTCTCTGAAATTGTTTTTAGTGGAATCTATAAACCAAACGATGTTTCATACGGTTCATTAATTTCTGCTTATGTACAAAATTATGAGGAAGAAAAGGCCTGTGTGACATTTTTGAAAGCTCGAAAAGAAGGTTTTGAGCCAACGGATTTTATGGTTTCAAGTGTTTTAAGTGCTTGTGCTAGTCTTGCTGGACTTGAACTAGGGAGATCTATGCATGGTCTAGCTGTGAAGTCTTGTGTGGAAGGGAATGTGTATGTTGGAAGTGCTCTGGTAGATATGTATGGAAAATGTGGAAGCGTAGAGGATTCTGAACGAGCTTTCTTTGTATTGCCAGAGAGGAATTTGGTAACTTGGAATGCAATGATTGGTGGGTATTCTCACCAAGGTAATGCTGAAATGGCTCTAGCAGTGTTTGAGGAGATGACTGAAGGTGAAAATGGTGTATCGCCGAATTATGTGACATTTGTGTGCGTACTATCAGCGTGTAGTCGGGCTGGATACGTGAAGGAGGGGAAAAAGATCTTTGATATGATGCGGGAAAGGTATCAAATTGAGCCAGGGGTCGAACATTATGCTTGTGTAGTGGATTTGCTAGGGAAAGCCGGAATGGTGGAGGATGCATATGAATTCATAAAATCAATGCCGATTCGTCCAAATGTCTCAGTTTGGGGAGCTTTGTTGGGGGCATGTAGAGTTCACGGAAAGCCATCATTGGGAAAATTAGTAGCTGAGAACTTGTTTCAACTCGATCCCTTAGACTCGGGCAACCATGTCGTGCTCTCAAATACATTTGCAGCGGCTGGCAGGTAAACTCCAAAACTCATAAATTCAACAGGCGGACTCAGAGCCTACTATGATTTAAACCGTTGGTTAGAGTTGATCTTTAAAAATATGCTTACAAGAGCTGCCCAACCCTTAATGTGAAATGAACATAAACCGTGTCAGCAGCTGAAAATCGGTGTCCTTTTCTCTGAATTGCACATTTGCAGCAAGTGGTTTTTCCCTATAAGAATGACTGACTGACTCTTTTCTCTACGCCTGTGTGTGACGATAACCCTAGAGCTGTAGTCCATAGCCGATCCGAAACTCTATTTGGTACTGACCTGTAATACCAAATGATTTGAAACTTTAACCTTAGGTTTGAGCTCACCTGAAAGCCAGCTTACAAGGGAAATATGCTTACTAGTTGACTTACAAACTTTAATATCCTTACCGGGATTAACTATAGTTCTGTTTTTCTTCATCATGACTCACCTTGAACAAATAAGTTTTTCTTGTGAAAAAAAATGTGTGTAGTTTTTTTCAGTTGTCTGATTATTTCAAAGCATCTGATTTAGGTGGGACGAAGCTACATATGTGAGGAAGGAAATGAAGAATGTAGGAATTAAGAAAGGCCCTGGTTGCAGTTGGATTCAAGTGAAAAATTCTGTACATGTTTTCCAAGCAAAAGATACCTCCCATGAAAGAAACTCCGAAATCCAGATAATGTTATCCAAACTCAGACGCGACATGAAATCAGCTGGATTCATCCCAAACACCAATTTCGCTCTTTATGATTTGGAAGAGGAAGAAAAAGAATCTGAAGTTTGGTACCATAGCGAAAAACTCGCATTAGCATTCGGGCTCATTTCTATATCTCCTGGAATACCTATAAGAATCAATAAGAACCTTAGAGTCTGTGGAGATTGTCATAGTGCAATTAAGTTTATATCAGGTATAGTTGGTAGAGAAATTATTCTTAGAGATAATAGCCGGTTTCATCGGTTTAAAGATAACCTATGCTCTTGTAACGATTATTGGTAATCATTCCTTTTCAGATATCTAGAAACTTTTCCCTCCAGATTTACAGAAGCATTTTTCATGCTGTGGCTGTTGTATAATTTTCTAACTGACAAAATTGACTAACAGTTTACTGAATGAATCATGCTTCCCAGTTTAGTAATTTTTAACCACAGGATGAAAAACTTGCGTGAAAAGGAGCCGTTTGATTCAATGGACATAAATGTGATTTTGAAATTAGTTTGGCTGGTAACCACTATAAAATGTTGTTTGTATTCGGTTGAGATCAGTACAAGCAGAGAAACCGAAAACCTAACAAAAATGGCAGCAGCAGGAGTTTATCTTCATCACATTGCAAGAGAAACCCCAGATGTAGAACGTCTTACTAAATTCTATCAAGAGGTAACCTTTTCTTCATTAATTAGATAAATATTTTTATAAAGTTTATTGAATTTTAAAAAATGATGTTATATTTTTATTGCAGATATTAGGGTTTGAAAGGATTGAAACCCCTGATTTCGGACCAATGAAAGTGGTCTGGTTGAAGATTTCTCCTGTTTCTTCACTTCATCTCATTGAGAAAAACCCAGAAGCTAAGCTTCCAGAAAGTCCATGGAGTACTACTGGAGGTGTTACTGATCCAAAATATCTTCCAAGAGGACATCATCTTTGTTTTGCTGTTTCAAATTATGATACTGTCCTTCAAACCCTAAAGGTAACTCCTTTCTGTCTCTTTGGTCGATTGTCCTTAGTTAACTAGAAAAGCCCTAAAGGTAACCCTTAAAGCTAAAATATCTAAAGACCAAATCAAATACCAAATCCTTACACAAAATTGTATGACACATCTCAAAGTTTAACACTTTACTCCATAGTAGAATATTTGGAGAGGAGAGTGTTTGAAGTTTCAATATTTGTCATTCTTTTAGCAGATTTAGTCTATGTTCTGAAAATGAGACTTGGTGGAGGTTTTTGATTGTTGTCGATAATTAGAAGTTCCTCTCTAACTTTTCTGGAAAGTTTTGCTAAACTATGGTATGATATTTACAGGACAAAGGTATTGAGACGTTTGAGAAGACGCAGCCTGATGGAAAGACTAAGCAAGTCATTTTCTTCGACCCAGACGGTAAGCATGTCCTTTGTTTTGCGTGGTATTAAAAAAGAATCAGATTTTAGGGAGGGTTGTCTGGAATAAACCATCACAACTAAGGTGGCACAAGGCTGAAGTTACTTAGTATGGAATCTATAGCAATAGCATGTCTTAGAAGGGACATTTATAGGAAAGCTAATACACGGGTGATTTGAATAACATTTTCTATGACTATAATTGTTTCCATTGCAATGCTCTTCTTTCCATTCCAGTTTGTTTTCTTCTTTTAGGTCAATTGTCAAAAGTTGAACTTTAGTTTAATCGTCAGAGTCAGTAAGTTTGAACCCACTTCAACCTTTCTCATCTGTGTCCCACTTCAACCTTTCTCATCTGTGTCGCTGCAAGTATTTCGGTGAAAATGCTGTTTTTAACTCTCTTCATCTCCTTATGGGTATGCATCAGTTTGTACACTCTAGTAATCTTTATTCTCAACTGCACGATTCATGTGGTGCATACTACTTGTGCTGGGTTTGCTGTTGTTCATAGTTGGGAGTACGTTCATCTTGCATCTTTACGGCTCTTCAATCTTTGTGGGAATAAGCTATTACAAACATTGATAACGGGAATAAATTGATGCTCTAAGGGTCAATGCTGATAACAGCCACCTAGTAATCTATGTCGTTCATCTATCTACCAATCCAGATTCAGACAATATGCTGTTTCTGTAAAGTTGATAATACCAATGAAGATAGTTTGCTTGCACAGGCTAATGTTGTTTTGTGTTACAAGTGCCTTTAAACATTTTTCTGTCAAGGAATGTTAACTAGTTAATGTTCATAGTTGTACTATATCATGTAAACTTTCAGATACTGCAAAGTTTTTAACGTATTAAAATGTGCAGGCAATGGTTTAGAGTTTGGAGATTGGGAAGCTCCAAAACTCTGAAACTTTGGTTAGTGCCATCAGTGAGGAAACATTACGTCATGTCAACATTGAGTAAAACGTGCATCACCATCAACTTTGTAATACAGTTCTAACAATTGATAAGAAGACATGTTTCTCTGTTTCTCTCATTGGTCACATGTTGGAACCACTGCTACCAATACTACCAACACCATGGCTAGCTATATCTACTGAAGCTGTAATATAAATAAGGAATGTAAATTAGTTCTACGTAGTGTGAAGAACAAACTGGCGAATAAATAGTGTGTTTTTTTATCTGTCGAAGTAGTAGTATCTTACAGTTGCTTGAACTCTAGACAATCCCGTGAGATTTATTGGTGAAAAGTTTACAAGTCCTCCTTTATATTCATGTTCTAACTTAATGCTGATCTGTAGGTAACGTTAGGGCTGCATGTTTGACAAATACTGTCCTCAATATGGACACAGCAAGTACTTGTCAAAATTTAAAAATTTGATGTGTCAAAACAAAGAAAGAAAAAAAAAAGTTACAAATTTGCCAAGATAACAAGAAGACAGCATGAGCTTTCTTGCTTATTGTGTGATCAGGGTGTTGAGGATGAAGACCACCTGTTTGCTTCTTGCCCTTTTTCTAATTCTATCTGGAAGAGCCTTTTGCTTAAGATGGGTTATGGGAGAGATTGCTTTGACTCTTGGGATGTTGAGCTAAAATGGTGTCAGGATGAATTCAAAGGAGATGGGGCTGTGGCTACAATTAGAAAGCTCTGTCTCAATAGCTATGTTTATCACATATGGAAAGAAAGAAATAGAAGAGTTTTCTCTTCTCAGAGCTTGAGTGCTGATGGGGTTAGCCACCTTATTGTTACTGATGTCAGGTTGTAATGTATAGCTTCAAAGCTCTCTGAACTGGATAAACCTCATACTAGAAGACTGCTGGATGCTTGGGGTATTGACTGTGTTTATAAAGATAAAAAGGTGGTGGCTTGCTCTTCGCTTTTTCCTAGTGAGAATGAAGTTATGGTAAATATTGATGGGTCAATGAAAGATGCCTCTGCTGGCAGTGGTGCTATTATAAGAGATCATATGGGTACTCCTCTTGCAGCTGCTTGTGGCGGTGCTGTGCACTGTTGTGGCTCATGAATTGCAGGGAGTTGAGTTAGGTTTGAAACTGGCAAATTTTAAGCGCTACAGAAGAATTCATATTAGTACTGATTCCATCATTGTTTTTCATCTTCTTTCTGATAAGAATGTTGTTCCTGATGGATTGTTCACTTGAGGAAGCTGTTTGAGACAGTTAGGTGCTCTCATGTGTATAAAGAGACAAATAGGGCAGCTGATTATCTCGTTGATATTCATCCTGCTGGAAGTTTTGTTGAAGTGGATCCAGGTAGTTTTGATAGTAAGCTGCGGAAAATTGTGGAGGAGGATGGTAGCCATAAGGTCTACTATAGATAATAGTTTTCTTTTTTTGGTTTTGTTGTTTTTTCCCTTTTGTTTAGTTTGTAAGGTTCTGGGTTCCCCTTAAACCCAGCTGATCGTGTCAAAACCAAAACCAAAAAAAAAACAAAAAAACATGAGCTTTCTTGTGAAAAAAAAGTTTCAGATTTACAACCTAATACCTTACAAGTTACAAGAAAGGCATGAAGACGAGTTTGGGAGACTATAATTTGAATGTTTCAGTGGAATTTGAAATGGTAAAGAACTATGCTCTTTTTTTTTTTTTGAGAATACATCGATTTATATTAATAAACCGGCTAAGTAACCTGGACTTGATCATCAAGGGTTGCCCTAGGAAGGGAGAACTATGCTCCTTCAAAATTGAAATGGTAGAGAATTAGTACATGTTAGCTAAGCTTGTTATCAGTATCAATGCTATATAATTGATCATGATGATAATATATGTGAAGAAGTCGCAGAACTATTACGTATAAAAGCAATGACAGTTGAAGAATATGAAGAGCACCGTAAAACCAAGAAAGCATCTGGGAATGAAGGAAATGATCTCTTGGGAATGACTCGGCGTGTATTGAGCAAGATGGTGAGAATATGATTGATGCAGAAGAAAAGAGAACTGCCAAAAGAGCGAGAAACCAAACTGTTCATGATAATGGCTCTAATCCATCTATTCAAGGACCTATTCTAGCTACTCATGGTGGGGTTATAAGTGATATGTCAATCAACTCAAATGCCGAAATAATGGAAGGGGTAGAAACTTGAGAAAATGATAAGCATTATGCTGACGCAAAGAAGAATCCCATGCATAATCTGGAGGGCCATGCAACTCAGGGAATTAATTAATTTTTCTTAAAACTTTTTTTCCCTAATACTGCTTATTACTCTTATTGTTCAAATAATCTGTCTCTAAATTTTCACAAGTATATTCTGTTTTTAGCTGATAAACCTAGAATTCAACCTAGTTTTTGCTCATTTCTTCCTTGTTTTTTTTTTAACATGAGGCTTATAGCTTGGAATTGCCAAGGCTTTGTTAACAAAAAAACTAGAGACCATCTTAAGGATCTTATTTCTAGATATGATCCGGATATAGTTTTTATATCAGAAGCAAAAATAGGAGAAGATAAAATGCTAAAACTTATCAGGCCATATAAATTCCCAAACCATAAGTTAATTTCCTCTAGAGGCTTAGATGGTGGTCTTATTCTCTTATGGAAAGATGCTTTCACTTTAACATTGTCAACTGGGACTCTTGGATTATTAACAGTTCAGTGCAGGATGATCCATCTAAACCAGAATGGATCCTTACTTGTATGTATGGGTCACCATACCCAAACAACAAAGAGAAGCAGTGGACATACATTAAAGATTTGAGTGCAATAATACAACAGCCGTGGGTTATTATTGGTGATTTGAACTTGGTATTTCAGAATGAGGACATAATATGTTCTAATATTATTGGCAGAAATTCTTCTAATACTTCTTCTTTGTATATTTCGTCATCAAGGGATTCTCATATTAATTTAATTCATGAAGCTGGTCTGGATGATATGGGTTATACTGGGAGGTCTTTCACGTGGTCTTCTAATGTGCATGGTACTGGAATTCGAAGATCAAGACTTGACAGAGCACTTACAAATGCAGATTGGGTTATTTATTTTCCTGATGCGAAACTTATCCACCTTCCACAGCTGGGTTCGGACCATTATCCAATTATGCTTGATTCTTATTATACTGATGGTGATAGAAAATGAAATTGGAAATACTTCCAATATTATGAACGAGATGAATTGTTAAAGTCCGAAGTTGAGGAAGCTTTGAACCATCACATAGATGGTTCACATGCTTATAAACTATTCAAGCGACTGATTATTACTATAAGATATGTTTTTAAATGGAATAGGGAGAAGTTTGGAAATATTCAAAGTAACATCTTTCTTCTCCATCAACAGATTGAAGCTATTCAGGGGGACAGTCAAGATAGTAATACAACCAATCAAGTACGAAGAGGGAGAACCAGATTGAGCAATGGCATCAAGTACAAAATGAGTTTTGGGGGCAAAAGGCTAGAGATGATTATTATCATGAGATGGACAGAAACACGAAACATCAAAACGCAAGTGCAGATAAGAGAAGGGTGAGAAACAATATTGTGGCTCTAAAAGACGGGAATGGAAACTGATGTACCTCAAGAATGGAGTTAGAAAACTTACTCACAGGGCATTATGGCACTTTACATACCACTTGCTCACCAGTAAGGAATGATCAAATATTACAATGTATTCCCCATTCTATAACAGATGTAGATAACACGGACTTGATGAGAATTCCGGATGGTGCTGAAATTTTCAAAGCCTTGAAAGGTATGAAGTCTTGGAAAGCACCAAGACCAGACAATTTTTAACTAGTATTTTTAAAATCTTATTGGGACATTGTTGGAAAGGACGTTATCGAAATGGTGCAGCAATTCTTTCGTACAGGTTATTTACTCAAGAGTTTAAATGCTACCAATGTGTCTTTAATTCCAAAGACAAAAACAAGCAATTTCCATCGGATTGGAAACCTATTGCATTATGCAACACATCTTATAAAATAATCTTCAAGATTATGTCATCTAGATTGAAGAAGCTAATGGGAAGGATAATCTCCCCTCTCCAAGCAGCTTACATCGCGGGAAAGTAGATTTCAGACAATATTCAATTAGCTCAAGAGATAGTGCATACAATGAAAAATAAGAATGAAGATGCAAAGTACTTAGCCTTAAAAATCGATATGTCTAAATCCTTTCATCGGCTTGAATGGTATTTCCTCAAAGATGTAATGGTTAAAATGGGTTTCTGCCATGAATGGTGCAATCTCATTATGCAGTGCATCACCACTACTAAAATTTCGATATTTCTAAATGGAGCTCCATGTGTTGCATATGAACTAACACGGGGTGTAAGACAAGGTGACCCCCTATCACCTTATTTGTTTATTATCGTCATGGAAGCTTTTTTTAGGCAATTGTATCATGCAGAACAACAAAAGCATATATAAGGAATCAAAATAGCACCAGGTGCTCCATCCATCTTGCATTTATTTTCGCAGACGATTGCTTATTATTCTTGAAGGCTGATCTTCATAATGTAAACAATGTGCTGAGAATTATTGAAGATTTTGGAAATGCATCAGCTCATATGGTAAATTTCAACAAATCCAGCATGCATTTTAGTGCTCATGTGCCTCAGAGATTCTGCAGAATCTTAACAAGAATACTGAAAGTACCCAAAATGCAATCAAATGAAAGATATTTGGGTATACCTCTCATCATTGGTAGGAAAAAGAAGGATTGTTTCTCTCATTTGTTGGACAGAGTTAAGAACCGACTTTTAACTTGGGATGGTAAAATTATGTATCAATGTGGTAAGTCATAATGGTTAAAACTGTAACAAACACGATCCCAGCATATTCTATGAGCTGTTTTCAAATTCCGATTGATATTCAATAAGATGGAAGCTGCACAGAGGGACTTTTGGTGGGGTTTTGAAGAAAAAAGAGGTACGCATGTAACCTCTTGGAAAAATTTAGGATTTCACAAGAACTGTGGTGGTCAAGGTTTTAGAGATCTGAAAATATTAAACCAGGCTCTACTAGTCAGGGCAGTATGGAGGGTTTGCACAAATACAGATGCTCAATGGGGGAAGGCAATTCAGGCAAAGTACTTCCCATGCACTAGTCTGCTTCACGCTACTATAAGATCGAACTATTCATGGGCTTGGAATGGTATACAAAAGCAGATTAGTTTCATAAAACAAAATAGTCATTGGAGACTAGGAAAGGGGAATAAGATAAAAATCTAGTTAGATGTTTGGATTTTGGGTCTTGACAGGCCACCCACACCAAGAGAAGGAGTAGCAGACAGTGAATCTTATGTGTGGGGTGCAAGAACTTATGTTTCAAGATAGAAGACAGTGGAATTGTGTTCTAGTAGGGTACCTCTTTGATGAACAAACTGCTGACTTGATATTGGGTATGCGAATACCCAATTCTGCTGAAGATAAGTTAGTTTGGAAACTAACTAGAAATGGATGCTTTACGCTGAAATCAGCATATAACAAGCTTTATGAGCTCAGTTTAGGTGCCTTGCAGGTCTCCCTTACTATACAAGATACTGATATTCGGTGGAAGGATTTCTGGAGCATCAGAACTTGGCCAAGGATAAAGCATTTCTTCTGAAAATGTTTAATTGATGTTTTTCCTATGAAAGAAAGATTGTCAAGGGTGTGTCATTATATCAACAGGCAATGCCCTCTCTGCAACCAACATGATGAAACTGTGATGCACGTGCTGTTCTCTTGTCCTTTCTCAAGGGTTGTATGGATGTTAATTCCTGGTGGCTCTACTGTCCTATCTGGTGTACACAACAATATTCCTACCATGTTTGAAAGTTGGATGATGCAGGATCAGTAGCAAACCTCATATAATAATTGGCTACATATGGCTATGGTGGTATCTTGGACTACATGGAACACAAGATATGATGTGCATTTTCAAAATATGAAGATTGAGCCGCAAGCAGTAGCAAAAAAGGTTTTGAGTTTCTCTATGTACATTGAGAATCTCTAGAGCAGACACTATAACCACAACATGATAGAACAAACCTCTCTGCATATAGAACAACTTTGGAAACCCCCTTCTTTCCCTTTCCTTTTAAGTTAATTGTGATGCTTCTTATGACCCAAATACTGGATTAACAGGCATTGCTCTTATATTATGTGATTTTACAGGAAAATGGAGGGGCTGCCTCTCAAAGTGCTATGCAGGAATAAGGAGATCGGAGCAAGCAGAGTGTCTAGCTTTCTATGATGCTGTCAGCTGGAGCAGGGATTTGCAGATATCACAGATTGTGGTAGAGACGGATCTTCGAGGAATTGAAGGCTACATTAACAATGTTGCTCCAATGATTTCTTGGGAAAGTGAGACTATTCTGATTGATGCGATTGATAAACTAAGATCTATTCATAGATGGGAATGCCTATTTGTTCCAAGGAAATGTAATAAATCTGCTGATACTCTTGCTAAATACAACAGAAAGTATAGAGTCACCAGGGTTTGGTTAGATAGTCCCCCTGGTATTATTGAGTCACAACTGTTGTTAGACAATTTTTCTTTTCCATATTAATAATAATCCCCATCTTTAGCATCAAATTTTTTTTTTGCACATTATATAGTATATGGCACATTAGGGAATGACGTGTGTAATGTAATCTCTTATCATTTCCACATGTCCTATTCAAAAGTCCATCCAATCCATTTTTAAAATCCATATAAATTTAAGTTCCATAATAATTTTTGAGAAAGGACCTTATAGCAATTGGAGCAAGTCAACAAGACCAAACTAACACTTATATTCTAATTAGGACTATTTGATTGTTTTTACATTTTATTTTCGCTTTGAAGACGATTTATTCAACCTTGATCGTTAGCTCGTGACTTGCTATTCTCAATTCAAGAACATCGACTATCCAACGCGATATTCCTTTGAATCCATATTCATTCCAAGGGATTTAAGGCATCCAGGTTCGTTTGAATTTACAAGATTATAGGCAGAAAACTTCTTTGTATCAGGAGTATCTCTTATTAAAGAAGAAGAAAATCAGGTTAAATTGTCGGAATTGATTCTGGGTTATACCATCATTATTCCCTACTAAATATACAAAAATTGGATATCTTTTCGGTTTATTGCTCTTTCTATTCGTTATTTACTTGTAATTGGTATCTTCATTTGTATTAAGGTTTTGATTACTTAGTACTTTGACATTTTTGTTATTCTTGTAAGCGACCATGTAATCACTATTTCAATTGAAATAAATAAATAAATAATGGACACGTGGAATTGGGAAAATCTCTGGTTAGCTGCTTAATTTTGATTAATCTTGTGTGTATTTTAGCAAAAATCTAAGTGATGAGGCTTGTTCTGATCTTGCTAAAGCCCTCGATATGAATATTATCAAGGACTTTGATAAAAATATTAGAATGCCTCTTTTATTAGGTCACTCTAAGCGAAAGTCTTTTGGCCCATAGTCCAGTATTTTGAGGCTAGATTTAAGAATAAGAAAGACAAAGCTTTGAACGAGCATGGTAGAACCACTATGGTTTGTCATAAATTTCTTATTTACTCATCAAATGGGTTGTTTCAACTAGTGTAATCGAGATCTTGCCGATTTTCTAGGTTTTGGCTAGGAGCTAGACGAGATCTTCAATTCATGCAAGATAAAATTTTGGAGATGGAATCGCTTATCTCAACCGATGTTAACTGAAATCTCTCTCCGATATTCCGAGATTTAGCTCTAAAACGTGATATGGATGAAAAATATGAAACTATTTATTAAAGGTGAAGAAGATGATAATTACACAGATGATTTAACGTTTTTAAATGAGTGTTAATATATCAAGTAGGTGAAAAAATATAAGAGGGCATAAGAAGTCGGGTAAGAATGATCATACAGATGGATCTAACATAATGATTACAACAAAAGAAAGAGAAGAAAGCTTTCTTTTTGTGCACGGATTTGATATATAACCAAGTCCAAGATTTAAAAGCCAATATTACTGTTAATCACTCCACGTACCTATATTAGTTGTTATGTTTTTAAAATACTATGCCACGTTGGTGCAACAAAAACTAACGAGTATCTATGCTTGCTTATAGTGATCATTGTTGGTCTCCCTCCCTTTATTGGTGTATTGGAGTGATAAATATCTTGTTTTCCACTAATAGATGGTGTACTGTGCAATTGATGTTATTAATCGTGTCTTAATGGAAGAAATGTGCAAAATATGTTTGGTATAAAAATTAAAGATGTAAAATTTAAAACCGAGATTGCACCGAAATTTGGAACTGAAGTCTCTCCGATACAAAGTTGTACCAGTGTTTCGGTCTCATCCGAGACAAATTGAAATCCGATATTAACTACATTGGTTTTAACATCCCAAAAAATTTGATTACTAAATTGTACTCTTTCCAAAGAAGATTTTGTTTGGTCGTAAAGGTGATATAGTTATTAATTTCATTGCATGGGATGGTCTTTGTAAGCCTAAAGCACTCAGTGTTGTATCTTTTACAAATTTAGAAATTTTAATAAGGGATTTGCTTAGTAAATTAGCTTGGAAGGCTTGCACTAATCTTGATGACTGTTAGACTAGAGTCTTAAATCAAAATATGCTAAAGATTGACGATTTCTTCATTACAACCATTTGAGCGATAGGAGCTCTTGGATCTGGAAAAGCATCTACCAAGGCATCAATACTAATTTGATATTATACTTTTTGGGATGTGAGGTGTGGTTCTAAAATCAAAATATGCTTACGCTGCTAGATTTTAGGAATGAATCTTCCACCTGAGCCATCTCTAGGTTTGTCTAATCCATCGCAATTTACTTATGTATCTGAATTGCTTATCCCTAATATTAAATAATGAAATCTAAGTTTAATTAATGAGATTTCCAATCAGGATTGTGCATTTAAAATAATGTCTATGATAGTTCCTAGAGTAGGTGAGGATTATCTGATCTGGGTACACCCGATAAAAAATTGTGTTTTCTGTTAAAATCTTATTTTACCTCCACTTAAACTTCATAATTTTTTTTTTCATGTAGTGATGATCCACAGAAAGAGGTATTATTTAACCTCCCCATAGAATGATCTTTTCCCTTACCCTTGGAGAAGCTCTTAGTAGTTCTATTCAACCTCTTGTTTATACTTCAATTTGGAAGCAACTTTGGAAAACTAAACTCCCACATCGGACAAGTTGTTTGTGCAAAAATTTCTCAAAGATATCATTCATACCAGGGATGAAATTGCTAGATAAAAGTATGATATTGAGCCTCACTATTGTCTCTGTGGTGCTGATCGTGAGACTGTTAAACAATTATTTGTTGATTGCTCCTATGCAAAACCAGTTTGCCTTAGAATAAGGTTAATATACTGTTCATGTATCCTCTTAAATTAGAAATTTACTAATGTGGGTTATTAGTTGGTTTTCAATTTCTAATGCTCTGTGGAGTACTAATATCATTGACAGCTTATATAATCTCGAACGAATCGAAAGATAGATATGTTATCATTTGACGGGTGTCGTACGTGCAACAAATTAATTTAGATGTTTCCCACTAATACTATTAAGTAATATTGGTTAGTAAGGATCATCCCCACGAGGAGTTGTGTAATTGATATATGTCGTTGGATTCTTGTGTAACCAATGGGAGAATTAATTAAACTATACTAAACTAATTATAAAATAAAAACGAATAAATAAGGATTGAGATCAAGGTGAGAAAATATTGGTCAAGGAATTCATCTTCCATCGCCAATCATGCTCCTTAATCGATTAGAATCATCATCCATTTTCTTTTTATACCGATGACATTAAAGTATTCCCAATCGATGTAATACTTCGTTATGCCTCCACATGTCAACACATACTGCAATCGCTAATACGAATTCGTCTCCACCAAATAACCTAGGACTTATGGCTATAAGATTCAGCTTGAGGAAAGCATTAATATTTGTGAGATGATTTATTAATAGGAAATACATCAAACAATCGTGGTGTATTCAACCTAGGCCAAACTTTATTTGTTACTTCCTTCACGATTCATACCGCTAGTAATCAGAATTTGCTACTTGTTTCTAGGGTTCTTAATAAAATTACCTAAGAACCCTAACTAGCTATAGAAAAGCTCCCAAGCTTATTTAATTTGCAACTTAAACATTCAATAGATCCATCATATTGCATGAACACGGTCACCTAATTGTTATAAGTAGTAAAACTTGAACGATAAAAAAAAGATCTTGAACATTAATAATAATCAACCAGATTGATTCATATGTTTAGGACTTTTTATTACACCCCCAACCAATAGGAACTTTAGATAATTATAGGTTTACTAAAACCTGTAGAAAATATAACAGATGTAATATGAGAGGTGGAATTGAAACCCTCAGCGTAGAATGTGTTGATTGAGTCTTAGATGTCTTCTTTTATAGCCATCAATACTTGGCTCTCAAGTATTCTCTATTTTTAGGGTTTGGAAACCTATTGGGACCAGGTTTCCTTAATTTAAAACTCCATTTCACAACTTCTTCTTTTCTACTCGCGCATGCCCAGTAAGGCCCAACAAGCAATAAAAACCAAACCAAGGTTGATTTCAGTGTTTTGCTCATAACTTCTTCGTCCAAACTCGAAATTATCTCATTCTTTTTGCGTTGGCTTTGTATTTAAATTATCTATAAGAAGGTGAAAAGAAATCCTAAATTTGGATGAGTCACAATTGGTCTTTGGCCCTTCTCCTTAGACATCACTTCTTTAAAATTTTTATAGTCATTTCCATTTCTTTTGGTTGATTCATCCTAAAAAAAGGCTGCAAAATTACAAAATAAATAAATACTCATAATACTAAGTAATATGAAAGAATAATAACTAATATAAGCATGAATTTGATACTCAAAACAAGTAAATTATGCACTTATCATCATTTTCAAAACATTAAGCCTAATTGACAGTTTACGATTGAAAGAACTTGGAGGATTGCTGAAAAATGTTGCTCTATAGTTAATGGTTGTAATGTAACTAACATGTTACAAAGTTTTCAGAATAAGATTTGAACTTCACCCGAAGAAGGATTCGTGAAGGTAAATATAGATGCTTCTTATGTTAAAGAAACATGTATTGAAGCATAGGATAATTCTTAGTGATTGTACAAGGACATTTTACTGAGCAAGCAAAAAAGAGATTCATCAATAGAGGGCTAGATGCTAATAGGGCAGAACAAGTGGAGTGCTTGGCTGTTAAGGAAGCAGTGAGCTGGGCTAGTACCTTGCGCTACACCA
Source organism: Papaver atlanticum (assembly GCA_023531105.1). NCBI lineage: Eukaryota > Viridiplantae > Streptophyta > Magnoliopsida > Ranunculales > Papaveraceae > Papaver > Papaver atlanticum. Next base: position 1,139,213 of record JAJJMB010010117.1, on the reverse strand, counting down.
ACATCATCTTTGAATCTGATAATGAAAAATCAATCAATAAACTGCAACCTTGAAATTAGACATCTTTTAATAAGTCAGAACTCATGATTTTTTAAATTCATTAATCGTACTTGTAATGGAGTAACAGACACTTTAACTAAAAAGGAAAGATCAAAAGGTTCCAATTTTGAATTATATTGTAATCTTCCATCTACATACCTGGTCGGATCAGGGAGGATTCTGCAATGTACTAACTTAACTGTTATTAATGGAATTTCTAAGTCTGAATAAAAAAATCAAACAAAAAAATAGATCCAAAGTCAAAATAACCCATAAACTTTTTATTTTCTTTCATTAGTTATCATAATTTCGATTTTAATCTCCCAAAACTTGTTAATAACAGAGTTAGTTAGTAGTTTAAAGCCCCATTTGGGATTGCTTTTTTTCAATCAAAAGCACTTTGTAACAAACTTTTACCCAAAATTGTGTTTGGTAATTTTTTCCCAAAGTGCTTTTGGAGAGAAGCACTTCCATTTTAGACCTGCTTTTAAAAGCTGGAAAAGCAGAAGTTGTGGACCCACGTAATTCGATTTAATTGATTCTCTATTTTAACCTTGTTATTTTATTATAAAGACAAGTTTTACCCTAAAATATTGTACACTTTACATTATATTTCTAACTTTTATTTTATTTCTCTATTTTTCATTTTAAAATAATAAATACAATAATAATTAAAATAATAATATTTTTTAAACAAACCATAATCATAAAATTCTTTATTAAATAATTATAAATAATAAAATAAATATTACTTATATTTTATTAAATATATTAAAATTAGAAATATAATTTATTAAAATTGTATTTAAAACTAATATTTTGAAATATGTCTATTTCCGTCATTAACTACATCACCAGCATTTTAAAATACCAGTTTACCAAACAGAATTTTCAGTTTGGTAATTGCATAGTGCTTTTTAAATTATAGTTTACCAAACGTCATGCCGATTTATTTCCACAACACATCACAGCACAACACAACATAACAGAAAAACACTTTTCTAAAACTCACGTCAATACCAAACTAGCCTTAAGGCCAAGCACTATGGTGAGGGATTTCGCGATGCTATCCCCTAATTGAAGCGAAATCCAAGTGTTATGGTCTCCCATATCTCTTTAGAGAAGGGATATCCCTTAGCTACTCTACAAAGTTGATCAGATCTGCTAAGCTTTGTAGCGTAAAGAAATCACACATATACTGAGTATCCGTTTGCTTTGTTGCTTTACGGAAACTCAGTTTCCGTGTAATATTCAACAAATACTCAGTATCCGCGTTTCTGGTTTTCCCTATTTTAGGCCAATATTTCTGTTTTTCACTCTTTTTATTTACTTTTACTCTTTTTTTTTACTACATAGATATTCAGTATCCATTTGACACTATTTATACGAAAACTGTATAGCTAAGGGATACAAAATCGCCATAGTGAGGTTGGCTTCAGACCCATTTTCCTTTGCTTTAAATAACCTATAGCTAAGGGAAAAGGTTCACCATAGTGCCTGGCCTAACCGTGCATGCAAAGTTGAAAACCATTGTTATGTTTGACTTGTGAATTAAGGCCGTGTTGGTGAGTTTTACTCGGAGCCCATATACCACCAAAAAAAGTTACAATTTACCATGGTGCTCACTGCATTTAATAAAGATTATGCAATAGGTTAACATTTGCCTCTGAAATTCGAAGAACTTATTTTTAGGAATGTTGAGGAAAATTGGGTAATGAAAAATCTGAGATCACAACATGGTGATGACCGGGTTTATTCACTGATAGAATGATACAAGGCAAAAGCGCAAAACAGAACTATTATAAAAAAAACTCAATGATTCCGAGATACCACTCTCAAGAAAATCACTCTTTTCATTAATCAAAATCTTCTCCTTAATACGAAAACATGGAGCTCCTTTCCAACTAATCAAATATTTCATATATAAATTAACAAAATACTTATTGCCTAATATAAGAGATATTTTCTAAACTAATATAAAATCCCTAAATAAATAATTATATTTCTAGAATGTTCTTAATAAATGATTTTTTTTTGTTTAGTTAATAAATGAAAATAACTTAATTAATTATAATTCATTTTGCTAGATAGTTAAAATAAATTAAAGAACAATAAAAATCCTCGTTTAATTGGGGCCCCCAAAAAACAATTAGGGGCCCTGACCAATTTATACCGACACCAAAAATTATAGGGAGGTTCCAAAAGGTGGTGAAAATACTATTATGCCCTTCTCTAATAACTAAACTAAAAAATCCTATTAACCCTTAACCCAAGGCCCCCAATTTCATTTCCTATCTAAACCAAAAACTCTTCTTCTCCTCCCCTATTCCTCTCTATGCTCTCTCCTCCCCCATTAACGACCCGATTTTTTTTTCCAACCGATTCATCGGAGTAATCGCGATGCGAAAACTTTAATCGACGATTAACTTCTTCTACAAACATGGCACGTACTAAGCAAACTGCTAGGGAAGCTATTCAGATCCCTAATCTCGTGGAGGCAGTAAACACTAGGGTTTATGTAAAGTGGGAATGTTATAAATACCCTCCATTTTGGTTGAACTTGCACAAATACCCCCGAGGGTAAAAATTAAGTTTTTTGGAGTCAACTTTAGAAAGTTGCTTCCACTTTTTGGAAGCAACTTGTATAAAGTTGCGTCCACTTCTGGAAGCAACTTGTGCTAGTTGTGTCCACTTCTGGAAGCAACTTGTGGTAGTTGCTTCCACTTTTAAAAAAAGTAGGGGTATTTTCAAAAATTGAATAAGGGTATATTTCAAGAGGTAGATTTTAAGGGGTATTTAAATAATGTTCCCTTATGTAAAAGGAGGGACGAAATCAAAAAAGACGGAATCAGAGAAACGTATGGCTCCAATCAGAAGGTATGTGAACTATAACCCCCTAATCTAACTTGGGTTTGCGTTTAATTTGATATGCTGATTGAAAAATTAGGTTTTTAACCGCAAAATTGCAGTTACATTTCTAGGGTCGTCAATGTCGATGTATCTATTCCCTAACGATTTTTCATCTGCATGTTGATATTATGAAAAATCGTTAATGTTTATGCTGAGGGAGATAACGACCCTAGAACTAGGTTTTCCAGTATTTTGCCCTAGATTAGAGTCGTCCATTTTTTAAGTACCCCGATGACGATTCTTGATGACGACTCGTTTTATAACTCAATGACTCAGTACTATGCAAAACTACCTCTCTGTCCAAAAAAATAATAGAGTCGTTAAGTTTTATATATAAACCATTAACGATTTGTCATGACGACCCTTTTTTATACCCTAACGACTCTGTATTAAAAAAAACTTCCTTTCTGTCCAAAAAATCGATAGGGTCGTCATCTAGAACCATTAGAGTCGTCATTAGGTATTTTTGAATCGTCATGGTTTAGTTTGGAGTTGTCATATGTGTTGAAGGGTCGTTCATGTTTATCATATTTTTATTGACGACCCTAAATCTGAGACAATGAAAATGATGTCTTATTGGTTTATCTTTTTTTTTGTCTTTGGACTATTGTGGCAAGACGAAAGATAAGAATCCCATGGTAACTCCTCCTTCAAGACCTCCCCACCATGATAAATACTTACTTGTCGGTCCATTACGCGGAAAACGGCCAAGTGAGGTAGCCTTCTCTATCCGTGAACCCAGAGATAAAGGTAATGAGTCTTCGGATTCGTCGACTTCATCCTCTCCTGTTGTGTCTGCTTCTGGAAGCGATGAGGAAGAAAAACAAGAAGAAATTCCTATGGGAGGTGAATATGTTGTTGATGAGGACGATGAAGATGGTAGTGATGGTCGAGGTGATGGTAAGGAGGATTTAGAGATTGAGGAGGAGGAGGAGGATCAAGGTAATGATGATGATGATGAGGAGGAGGATGGAAATGGTGGTGGTAGTGATGATGAGGATGATGATGGTGATGATGGTAAAGGTGCTGGTGGTGATGATGATGATGAGGAGGAGCAGCAGCAGGCTGTACAGGCTAAGAAGAAGAAGTCAGGTACAAATGCACCCAGTGCGAGACACATTCCTGCCTAACATTTGCAGCTGGAACGTCTTCGTGGTGGGAAAGCTAGAGGAGAACCTAAAGATGGCTGCGAAGTTTTATTTGGATATAAGAGCAGCTGGGCTCGTACCATCTATGAGACAATCGTAACAATCGAAACTTTGTTTTTCATGTGATTTGTTGATATTAAGTTTCTTATTTATGATTTTTAATTGTTTCTCTTTTGTAGGATCATAAGAATGCCACACGTCTTTTTAGACGCCAATCTTCATATGTAAAAATGTCAAAATGGCCGCTAGAAGGTGAATGTGCAAGAGTGAGAGAGATTGTTGAAAATTCAGGTTTGTATGCTGCGGTAGAGAACTCCGTCATTACGTATGACAAGGTGGCAGTATCAGGTTTCACCGAGAGGTTTTATGGTGAAACCGATACATTCCTATTTCCTTTTGGCGAGATGGCAGTGACTCCAGACGATGCATAACATATTTTAGGGTTGCAAGTGGAAGGAAAATCAACCGGTGACAAGTTCAAGAAAAACCTACCTTGGAATGAAATTTATGCACCCACCTTGAAGTTGTTTGGTTGGGATGAAGCGACGACATATGCGCAATTCGCCCCAGGAAAGAAGTACCCAAAGAAAGAATTCAAGATTAAGCCCCTTAGAAAGATGTATGCTGGTTCACTTAAGAAAGACGGAGACAATAATCTCCTCTCTGATTTGGAAGTTCGTGCTACGGTGGCCGCTTATCTGTTGTACGTCCTTGGTTCTGTTATATTTCCCGATAGCAAAGGAAACAGAGTCAGCGTCAACCTTCTTCAGCTTTTGGATCCATTGGACGAGGTGAGTAGGTACTCGTGGGGGACTGCCATAGTGGCACATTTGAATGCACAACTAGCAAAGGAATCCCGGGAACGAACTTCTCAAATTAACGGGAATTTGGCTCTACTTCAGGTAATTTGAGTCATTAGAATTGTTTGGTGTGTGTATTATATTTTGTCCCATATTTTAAGATTTATTGTATTTTTGTATTGTTTTGGTGTTATTTTAGGTGTGGATTTACGAGCATTTCCCTTCATTGATCAAAGACGATGAAGACGTCGAATTGGAGTCAACATGGGACAATACTAAACCAAGAGGAACCCGATATAAGTTCAGTGGGTCTCAAGATAAGGAGGAATCACAAAAGGAAGACTTGATATCCATGCTCCATAAATTGGACCACATGACAGCCGAAGAGGTAAAATTTGATCCGTATAAGGAAGATAGAGATGAAGGAATCCAAGATCTCGTATATTACCATGGCCCTTTGTTTTACCCTTACGGATATTCAATGTATAATCCAAATAGAATAATGTGTCAGCTTGGGTATATTCAAGATTCACCCAATGAGGACTATGTACCACCGTTCAAACATAAATTAGGCAAATGCAAGGCGTACGGAAAAACGTTGAATGTTGTTTATGAACCTAAGCTTGAGGCCAAGCATTGGAATGATATGCACAAGGGTAAGAGGAGGGTAGACATCTCTTATTGGGAGCATGTGAATGAAGGCCACGAGGTAAGTGAAGATTACATGCCATGGTACGAAGGCTTCTCTCACCCCCGGGTGATACGGATAGATACTACTACCGGTAAGAGGAGCAACAAAGCATCCTCCTCGGCTTGTACATCCGACACTAGAGATGATTCTACCATTCTTAAGCTTGTGGTAAGTATTTTGCTTTGTAATTTTGTTATTCATTTACCTACAAATATAAGCTTGTTAATATGCATTGGTATTTGAATGCAAATAGAGGGAACGAATGAAGATTATTATCAAGGCATTTTGTTGCTCAGCCGACAAAGGAGAAGTGGTAGAACCTGAGAGACATCGTAAGTACGCTGATTACTGTAATCACATTGAAAATCCACAAGCGAAGAAAATGTTTGCTGATCTGGCTAAGCAATGTAAGAGGACCAGGAAAATAGCTAGCCAACTAATAAGAACGTGCTGAATGGGGTGAAGGAAGCGAAGATGATGATGAACAAGCTATCCGAGAAGAAGCTGGTTTTCTAAGGGGCATCCCAACACAGGGTCCTTCTAAGAGAAGCAAGTCATCATCAAGTCAGGACAGTCAGAGAGGTCGAGGCGGAGGTCGAGGCAAAGATCGAGGTGGTACTCGTGGGTGAGGAGATGTTTTATAGTTTTAATGGATGAACTTGGTTTTATTTTTATTTTAGGATTGTCGATTTGAAATCATGTTTCTTAGATACTATGTGTTTGGTTTGGATGGTTTGTTAAAACACTTTTGCTTTCTTAAGAATTTAGAAGGATGTTTAAAAGTTTTTATCTTTAAATGATTGTAGAAATGATGACGAGCCTCACATTGGAAAGTTGTAAATGATAGTCAATGTGTTGGACTCGTGCTCAACATACTTAAACGAATAAAGACCCTAGTGCCAACAAGTTCCCAAAAAATTCCTAGTGTCAGAGTCGTCATTATTAAACTGAGCAGGTTGACGACCCTAATACACACAAATTGATATAACTGGGTGATATGTAGAGTCGTCAGTGAACTATTTTGCATAATCACGACTCTAACCATATAGAAAGAGTCATGATTATATTAAAATTGTAAACTAGCGACTCCTTGGATCCAAAAAATCCAGGAGATCAACAAGAAAATGACCTTTTAGAGTCATCAATATTTTTCTTATCTAATTAACGACCCTCTAAGGGAGAGTCGTCATACGTTAATCTGGTGGATTAACGACCTTTTAAAAAATGAGGGCTATTATGAAAATTATGATAGAGTCGTTATTAGGTATATTCTATAAGTGGACGATCCAGTTTTGAAACTTTAAATTGGAACGAAAATAGACTTTGATTTCATTAAGAAAATAACATTACATCAATCTCGCATTACATAAAAGTTAATATGGGTATTCTAGAATCTGATACATCAAATGTTCGTCGATGAACCTCCTAGCACGTCGGTACAACGTGGTATATTCTTTGTGGTAAATGAACTTACTTTCCCCATTACGAATTCTCCATAGCCCATTGAAACATTCCAGCTGAAATTCAATGAATTCTTAAACTTTAGTATGCGAACTTTTAACGATGCGAAATTTTAACGATGAATATTATCGGATTACTTACTTTTTCCCTAAGTGGAGCTTGTGGATGATGTTCGTACACCATATTCCTAACTTTAACATACTCTCGCATTGAAATTTTCATGTAGTTGAATCGAAAAGTCAAGTCTCTCCACTTGCGGTTATTGGGATTCCCTGTTCGCCCGTTAAAGAACTCTTTAACTCTCTTCCAAAACATGGAATAGATTTCATTCGGACGTTCACGAAACGTATTAGCAAACGATTTAACGAGACATGAATCTTCATATGGTTCCCATTCCGCCATTTCCACTAAAAGTTGAAGTATTTTGGTAGAAAATGGAATGTTTTGGGCCATTTTCTCAAGAGGAGGGGGTTGTATTTTATAGAAGGAAACCCCAACGGTCCGATTTTTGGAAATCCACAATAAGAGTCGTTATGGTAGAAATAAGTATATTGACGACTGTGGAGTCGTCAATTTGCTACTTCTAGGTGGCTAACGACCCTTGTTTAGAATAAAAATAAACTCCATTTATTCAGAATAAATGTAAACTCCATTTAGTTGAAACTATAATACATCAAGTCTAACATAAATCGTACTCAACAAATTACATGTTATTCATTTTCCTGGTGCGAGATTGAATTACCACTGCGGCTTCAATGTGATAAAGCGGCTCTCCTCTCCATTTGGTATATGCAGCCTGGGCCGCACGCCTATCCCATTTGTGCCTTGTGAGAAACTCGTTGTACTTGGTGCACAATTTCGTAACATGAATTGTCCTATCACGAATGTGGGAGGGTTCATAATCATAGCGTAGTTTCTTGTTGTACTTAACGAAAGGACTCCAACCAACTTGACTCCAAAATATACTCTCATGTTGATGTTCTTCGGGAAGATCTTTGACGATGTAATAATTTTTAACCCATTCGGTCTCTTCCTCGACTTGCTTGAATACTTCCCAGAGATGGGATTGTTCTTCGCCTCGTTTTTTGGCCTCGCGCATCTCTTCTTCTTCCTTCGTAAGATATGATGATAAAGTGAATGGTTTTTTAGTAGATCGCATGGTTCTTTTGCGTATTTCTTCTTCCATTGCCAATATTGATTTGGTTGGTCGCTTGCATCTTCTAAGTATGTTTTCAATTGAATTGTTATTTGATAATGGACTTGACATTGAAAAAATGATTTACTTTGATCGTTTTCGGTTGTATTTACTAGTTGATCACCGTATCTATATATACAAAATATCCCAACGGGTTTTTTTTTTTGGGAAAAGTGTATTCACAAATAGCCATTGAAGGGAAAACATGTGAGAGTCGTTAATCTTTATTTATACAAATAACGACTCTAACCAAAAAAAAACATCAAGGAGATCAACAATTTTTGGTATGGAAGAGTCGGTAGGTGATAGAGTACCCAAATTGACGACTATGAAGGAGACAATGGAGTCGTTAGTCTTTATTTTAAAAAAAAAAAGACTCTAAGAGACAAAAACATCCAGGAGATCAACTTATATGGACCCTTTAGAGTCATATAGGTATATGCCTATCGACATTAACGACTCTTAGTAACAAAATAATGGCAGGTATGGGTCGTTAAGCATTAGCTGTTAAACATTAACGACTGTTGTTGTAAATAATTAAACATAACAGTAAAACACATTTGTGCGGAAAGATAAATCACATTGTATTCATTAAGCATTCTTCAAAATAGATACAACCATATTCAAAAAGTATGCTTCAAAATACAAAGCTCAAAATAAATATGTTCAAACCATTAAACACTCCTTCATTCTTTCATTTCATCACCCATGTCAACGTAATCCGGCATCGGGTCTAAAGCATTCCACAAGTTCATGCCGTACTCGTACTGGTTTGTCCACTCCTTAGTGAACTCTCCCTAGTCACCATAGCCCACCCGTGGCAAAGGACATTCATCAGTTATCTTCAAGCCTATGTAATGGTTCATGTTGACATGTGCCATTACAATTCTTCTTTTCTTTAGCGCCGGCTCACACCTAGTTCTTGAGGGTACATACGTACAAGAGCCTCCGGGGAACCCTTTGCTGAATACATGAACGACACAAGTGAATGTATCCGCTAAAAGTTGGGCACCAAAAGGCATTTGCATCCAAAACTTATAACCGGCCATCTTCGACCCCTTTCTCCATTTCACGTTGGAAACAAACTCCTTGAACTTCATTTCTTTCTCTTTTGAATCTCCTTTCATGATCATTTTTAGATAGAGTTGCTTGTCCTAAATGAGTTTAGTGGCCATTTTTTTTCTTGCATATTTGATTTGGGTGAGTTTAGTTTGTCCGCTTCATCGAAATTCCCTAACTGTTCCGCTGCAACATGGTAACCACAATTGCCATCGCCGTCAACGTCGTCGGTGGATATAAGGTGATCCAAGATGACGTAAGGAAGTTGATCGGTATACTCTTTATACAAAGTGTAAGCAACACGATGTGGTCTTCCTTGGGAATCTCTAGGGGTGCACGGATAACCCTTTATTCCTCTTATTGTCACCATTCCGCTCGTTTGGCTTTGCTGGGTACCGACCGTGTGCTCAACAACATCCATATCCTCCTTTTCTTTCACTTGTATATGACTTTGGGTGACTACTTGTTTTTTTGGCCGACCCCTTTTCTTTGGAATGAAAGAGTTCTCATACTCATTAATTTCCGCCTGGACATACTCATGGCGACACGGGTCTCTTGTGCAACTCTTGTCTTTATTCACAGTTTCTCTAAATGACATTTTAGTTGCCGTACACCCTGGTGGTTTTTGTTTTATTGGCTCTTCTTCTACCCCCAAGCTCTTACGGGCCGCCGGCCACAAGTTAGAAACCAATATTTGTCTTCCTGCACAATTCATTTTTCGGTATTTTTTGTTGATGTACTTGCCAATCTCCAAGTCTTCGAATTCTTGCTCAGCGTCTCCTGTGGGATTTGGGGTGAATGAAAGTTGCTGCCAGAATGGATCGATATCTCCAAGAGGAATGATATTTTTGTACCCACCAAGTTTATGTTTACACGGGAGGCCGATCCATGTCTCGGTTATACAATAACACTTCATCACCTTTCCAACGGACATATTGGCTCTAAACTTTATAAGTTCTTCCATCATATGGACTATTGCCCACCATGATACTTGGTGTGCTACCCCCCGTAACAAATCTTTATCTTCAATGTATTGCATCAGAAAACGGTCTTTACTTATCTCCATCTGGGCCACTATTTTTCTTAGATCATTCTCTGTGTGCTCGTGAATAACTTCATGTACCGTAACTACCCCACCATTATTCTCTTCCAGAATTTTTTTCAAACGTCCATGAGACTGCTCTGCAATACTTGTAGACTCATTTTTGAAGTGCTTGTATCTATTGGTACATGCATAAACAAACTTCTCCTTCTAAGGATTCCACCATGTATTCAGGCAATACTCGACAACCTTCTTATGATCCATGCTCCAGTCATCAATAAACTTCTGTAAGTTAGCATAATACTTAACCTCGGTCTTCGAATGAGCCAAATGGTCCCAATATTTGCAAAAGTCTTTCCATAGATCCCCATCTTCATCGTATTTTTCCTTTTCTTTCCTTTTCTCTTCCGCTCGCTCCTTTTTGGAAAGTTGACTCAAACGCTCATCTTCCTCCTTCGAATGTTGATTACCCTTCTTAGTATGGATCTTTTGGATTTGATTCTTGCAATTAGAAAAAAGATTGGTTTGGATGTGCCATGTACAAAGAAAATGTTGATCTAGTGGAAAAACATGACGGACGACACTCATAACTGCAAAATCCCTATCCGTAAATATAACCTGCGGTGTCTCTTTGCCACGGTAAATCAACCTCACTTGCTCCAACGCCCAAACATAATCCTCTATTTCTTATTTTTCCATAAAGCATCATACCACAGTGAATGATTGTTTATCCGAAGTATGACTGACCACGTTCAACATGGGCATGTTATACCTATTTGTCTTGTAGGTGCAATCTATGAATAGAACCTGGTAAAAACGCTGAGCCAAATCCACCATCCTTGGGTGCGCAATAAAAATATGAGTCACTTTCTCTCCCGGACCAACTTTTGTTTGCATGGCGTAGTTAAGTTTTTCTGCTAACCACTCATATTGTTGCATAATTAATCTACCATCCCATTCTGTTTTCTTGATCGTTGCTTTGGCAGCGTAGATTGTGGAAATGCTAGACAAGTTATCCTTATCTTCTGCCTGTATTGAATTTAGGATCTTAAGAGGCCTACATCCCTTCATCTGCCGAACCTTCTCCATTTGATGCTGTTTCAACTGGGCATATGCAGGGTTTCCATATAAACTTTTAGGTGTAGGATGGTTGTGATGACTGTCCGGAATACTATCCAATCTCCATAGATCAGTTTCGTGATGCCTTTTGAAATAAATCCTGAACGGGCATTCACACTTCTTCGACGCAATTTTGTAGACCCTAGTCGTCTTCTTCTCATATTTGTAATTCTTACCTTTGTGACTTTCTCTCTTTTTCCCCGTTCTCTCGCATACCATCTCCATCTTCTTACAATCGACGTGTTTGCTTTGAACAACCACGCACATCTTATCTTTTGCCTTTGAGATAAGCCATTCCTTGGCCTCAGCCTTGTCTTTCCATGTCTACATTCACCAAAGAAATTACACATCCATGAGATCACTAATTAAATAATTTAAAATTAAATATAACTAAACGGTTAAGGGGAACGTACCAAATCAGTCATATAGTGTTGGGAGGTATCCGTACCTATCGTTGAGACTGGTTCTGGTTGAGAGCTTGGTTGCACCACCAACTACAACATAACACAAAACCTTAATTAGAGGGTCGTCACCTATGGAACTTGCAGATTGACGACTCAATAGCCTAGAAATTCTGGTCATTCTTACATTTACTAGGGTCGTCACTTACTATTTTAGCACATTGATGACCAAATAGTGAGGAAATCTAGTCTGTATACCAGGGATAGGGTCGTCATGGTTGTTATAGCAGGCGAACGACTCATTTGGTAAAGAATGACGACCCTAACAGAATGCTAACGACTCTTTATATACAAAGACACACCATTCTGTTCAGTTTTCTTAAAGGGTCGTTAGGTTATATATATCACCCATGACGACTCTACATGCAGTTATTGCAGAATTTGAAAATCAAATTTACGTTTGATTCCTAGGAGCAGTTATTGCTTCTTTTTTTTTGGAAAAAAGTAACGGTTTTTTTCAAAATAAACTAGCCGTTGGGTACTTTTTCCCTATAAAAAGAGACCTATCTCTTCCAAAGTTATTCACCCATCACTTTCAATCTCCCCAAATAAGTCACCCATCACTTTAAAACACTAAAAATGGCTCAAACTTCGTTCAATAATCAAGAAGATGTGATTATTGTTAGAGCACACATCATGGTCACGAAGCACGACTTTGAAAGAGCGCACTGGGTCGCCAGTAACCACGACCAAACCAGAGATCCGTACCTTAACATGGATCAAACATCCAATGGTTGGTGGAAACGTGTATTTAAGGTTTTTAAAGCACTAAACGGAAATCGTTATAGAAGGACGCTCCAACAGATAAGGGAAAGGTACGATTATTTATACAATGAATGCGTATTTCTAAGAGACGAATTGAAAGCTCGGGCTGACGCTCTTCCCAACGAACCTCGAATGAATAGAGTAAGTTTGTGAATCAATTGGCCGTTCATCAAAACTTATTTCTTTGGTTATTTTTATTCAACAACACTAACTTATAAAAACAATTGTTTTTCCAGTACTCTTTGGGTCGCAGCCAATACGAATTAAAGTACGGCCATGAGTTTTTGCACGAGGACGCTATCGTCTCTTGAGGGAAAGTGAATGGCAATTCGACGCATATGATTAAACTCGTTTAGGTTTTCAAGCGCAATGTAGTGAACTATTTTATGTCTTTTCCTTCTATTTTATTTCATAGTACATGTATGTTTTTTTCGATTCAATAAAATTAGTTCACAAATATGTACTCAGTCAATACTCCAAATAAGGGTCGTCATGTTTATAAATAAACAAATGACGACTCTCAGGTTTTTTAGAAATTTAGGTTGAGTCGTTACTTTTGGAGAACAACCGATTAACGACCCTAAAAGTAACGTAAGATAGTTTGTTACTTGAGTCGTCAGAACATAAACATGAAGGATGACGACTTTGTTTGTGTTGAAGGGTCGTTACTTTCTACATATGACGGATAACGACTCTAGATGCAGTTATTGCAAATTTTGAATTCAACCAATGTGGTTGAGTCGAGCAACGGTTAAAAATTCAAAAAAATGACTGTTGGGTCGTTAATTTCTATAAATAGAGACCCATATCTCACCCCTTCTTCACCCAAACCATAATTCTCAACCTTCACATTCATTCTCATTGATAAAAAAAATCCTAGAGCAAAAAGAAAATGAAACACCAGGGCTACTCCCTACACAGAAAAAAAGAATTGCGCCATTGTGAGAGCTTGGTTGACAGTCACAAACCACTCTGAAGATCTAAGAAAAGATATTAACCAAACATCTGATGCTTAGTGGAACCGTGTATTCATCGTTTTTGTGGCGTTAGACGGAAATTGTAACTCTATGTCTTTAAAACTCGTCAAGGAACGGTTCGAGGAGATATTCATAGAATGTGAAGCTTTCAAAAAAGAGTTGAAAGTCGTAAGGGAAGCCATGCCCAATATGTTGGGTGCTATAAGAGTAAGTATTTAAACAAGAGGTAAAACTAATCCCAAGTTTTGAATGATACTAACTTATTTATGTTTTGCGTTTTCAGTTGGGGAAGGTGTATGCCCGATATGAGGTGCTTCGTGGGAAAAAATTTGAGTTCGATGAATGCTGCCGTATCTTGGAAGGCACTACCTTTAACTACAACATCTATGGTTAAGTGTTTAAGTGCACCATTATTATCTATTGTTTTTCATTTCCTTCAATGGAACGATATGCAAGATGTATGCCTTTTACAATTCAATGAAATGATTCTATGAAATCAAAAGTTATAAAAAAGAAGAAGTGATAGGGTCGTCATTGAGTATGGCTACATATATGACGACTCTAAGGTATATTAAAAATGGTTGGTCAGTGATGTAATTTTAAAGTGGTAAGTAAGGTTGTCGTTCACTCGGACTTGTGAAGATTCGAGTTTTTAAATTTAATAAAAATATATACAAAAATATTACAAAGGGTGCGAGAGTTACTGGGACTTAGGATTCCACCAAATTTCATTCATGTGATTCAAATAATAATTCCAATCAATTATAGCTCAAATATTAAAAAATATGGACTCTTATTCTTTGCCAAAAGTAGATTTTTGAAAAACAATGACTGTAAATCAAAAGCATGATGTATCAAAAATACATTGACCAAGCATACATCATCAAACAATATCACACCCATTCAATAAAAATCATAAATCAATTAAAAATCAATGCAAATAGTCATAAAAGAATTATTAGAATTACCACATGCGTGAAATAGGGCTTCCTCCGTCATCCGAGTGTTGGGGTTTAGCTCCTAATATTAGAAATATGCTCAAAAGTTGATTTCATTGATCAAATAAGGTGTTTTTATTAGAAAGGACGAGCTATAGTTACAGAAAGCTTGTTGTAAGGAAGGTAATGGTCGCTGAAAGTGTTAAACAAAGACACTCAAAAACGATAACAGCTTTCTGTAGTTGAATATAAGACTGCTTATGCGACGGTTCGCTGTGGGTCGAAGTTCTTCGTGTTCTTTGCGACTGTTCGGTGTGCGTCTTATGTTCTTCGTGTTCTTCAGCTCCGCACCAGCAGAAAACAGCAGCAGGTAGCTTTCTGTTCGTCTTGATTTCTCACTCCTCAGCCCTTATCAGCCCCCCAAACTCTCGACACCCCTTATATATGACCCAACCAACCTATTTATATCAAAAAGACCGATTAAATCTCTCCAAAATCTCTTCCTTTCTCTTCACGGAAAAGTTGCGGCAATTTCTTGTTTTAGGATTTCCACGCGTATCTGAGTTTTCCTTTTGATTCTAAACTCTTCCTTAGATAGATATCAAGCTTTGGGAAGGTTTATAGCACTTTAATCTCTCTAAAATTTCCTAAAATCGGTCACACACGTGACTTTCCATATTTTGCTGTTGAGATAAAAATCTGTCGATTGAGCCCAGTTTAATCGATTTCAACACCCATGTTATATTCCTAGACCCATAAGGAGTCTACCCTATGAAAATTAGAGGTTTAATCGACCTCAAACTCCTCCAAATCACTACCACCAAAACTGCCAGAAACGTGTATATATTTTGGTTTTGGTTTCCCGCCAAAATTTAGAATTTGAACGTGAAGGGGTAAGGTTACCCCTTATCCAGTGGTCGCCCCTTATCCGTTGCTGGAGTCCGCATAACACTCGTCCCTTGGGTTGCATTTATCAACTTTTCGAGCCAATTTCGCCGCAAAAGCTTATTTCTCCAAAAACACCTACAAAGAGATAAAATACCAAAATTAGTACAAAAACGGGTACTAACAATATACACAATAGAGATGAAAATAGACACATAAATGCGTCTATCAGTCAGGGTCGTCATTGAGTATGAATACACAAATGAAGACCCTGAGAGAGATATTTACAGAAAGTTTTAGGTTTTAGGGTCGTTCGGGTATAAATTATCCAAATTAACGACTCTGTGTGACCTAGATATCCGGAGTCGTCATTGTTTAGCACACCACCCTGACGATTTTTCATAACCTGGAAAAGTTGCAGGTTTGAGTCGTCATTGGTAGTTTTTATAAAATGACGACTCCATAGAGTCGTTTGGGTATAAAGCCCCGACAATAACGACTCTTACACTGAGTTGTTCCATAGTGGGAATGATTCGACTACTTGGAGCAACAAACAGACAAATCGAAGGGTATAAGATGTTTACCTGATTGTTTTGAGCTTCGGGTTCCTCATTTTGAGGGTTGGTTCCTTCATCTAGAGCAAAGGGATGTTCATTTGCACCATTATTGATGGCTTCCTCTATTAACATGTCTTCATCATACATCCAATCCAAATGGGAATGCAAGATAATCTCACCATCAACACAATCATGTTTGTTATTTGAAGCTTCACCAACATCATTTCCTCCACTAGAATCACTCATTTCAAATAACCCTAACTTTTCCCTCAAAAACTCAACTTCTCCTTCTCCACAACACAAAAACACAATTTTTCTTTTATCAAAAATTTATCCCTAAATCTGATTTTAATCTAACTAAACTAATTAACAACTTAATTAACACTAATGATTTAGGGGTAGTTTAGACTTTAAAAAAAATGGGATAAGGGATAACCACCAATTGCTATTTTATAACCCTTTTTGTCCTGTAGTGTGAGGCCCCTAATTGTTTTTTTGGGGCCCAATTAAACCGGTATAAAAATATGCAAGCATATTTTGTTTCCAAGAATACTCCACCACATAACCATGTATATTTTGATTTTGAAAACAAAAATGGGTTAAATGAGTAGGATCAATTTCTAGATTAGTTATGTCTGACGGCCAAGATATTACTAATAAGAATGTTGAGAATACTGAAATGAAAAGCCAAGAAGAAACCTCCATTGAAAAATATAACATATTTTGTACGTACAAAGAAGAAAGACTAGAAAATCACAGCCATGAAATTTGATCAGCTAATTATTCCAAAACCCGGACCTTAATCTCCTCATGATCATATGCATCTTTGTAATTAACCGTCAATTCTCTAGTAAAGAGTGAATGAAGTGGTGGATAGATGACCAACTTGTGAAGTACTAGCTGATCTCGTATACTTCTTGGGCGTAGACGTCGACGTTGAAGTAGATGATGTTAAGTTATTCCCTGATCTTCTTCTAAGAATTTGTCTCATTCCATCGGTTAGCAGGACTGGACTTGAATTTTCGGCAAAACGACATATGAGCTTTCATAGCTTCATCAACTTCAAATGGTATCTTCTTCTTTTTCTTGTTTTCTCTAGTAACTTCATCTCTAACTTTTTAATTTACCGATCAAAAAAAAAAAAAAAACTTCATCTCTAACTGCTTCAGCACATAACCCGCATTACCATTTACCATCAAATTTCGCTTTCACTTCTGTTATGTAATCTTGAGTACATTCTTCTTTCAATCCACAACACTCACATTTAATCATTTCAATGTCCATAGTTTTAGCAGTGCCTTTAATTAACCTCTTTATGATGTTCTTTTTAAGGATTGTGAATGAAGGAGGACAAAAGATGGAAAGAAGAAAGTGGATAAATATATTATTGAGAAATGAAGCTAGATCCAGATTGTAGTCATAGGTGAGGAAATTAGTTTCTTTTGGGTGTTTGTTTATGTCTAGCTCCTCGTTTAGGATTGGATGCTTTTGTTGCCACAACAAGTAGTGGTTTGGTTTTTCAGTCTTCTTTTGCGACCCTTTTAAAGAGAGAGTTAGAGAGAGAGAGAGGTGATGTGGGTAAGGGAAATCAGCCTTAATTTCCTCCATGTTCTAAGGAACATGGGGAGTGGAAACTGAGACAATGTGGTTGGGTCTCATGGTTGGCGCTTTCTCATATTTACTTCAAAATCCAACTAGTTGTGAAAAATATTGATTTGAGACGGACTCTTTGATACTCCCTCGCCACAAAAAAATTCTTTCTTTTGCAAGGGCCAGTTATGTATGTGTATGGCCTTGTAAATGCCGATAATTTGTATTGAACTTTAGCTTTAGTTGACAAGGCTGTTGAAAGAAAATCAATGCCTGGGTGTGTTTTTTTTTTTTTTGATAGGATAGTACGATGCCTTCGTTTTGATTATGATTTTTTCCCCTTTCAAATTTCTCAGGATGTCTACAGAATCATGTGGGTAGAAAAATAAACGGTATGTTGCGTATAATAGGCAGGCGGCACTAAAAGTGAGTACTTGCTTAGTTGCTTATTCTAGCGGTTCTTAGTGCGAGTGAAAGATACCCACAAGACAAAGCAGCTATCACCGTCACTAATGGCAAAGCCAACACTAGGGCTAGTTGCTCATCGTGGCAGCTGGCCGATGAGCAGTTGGCCCCACTAGTTCCCTTCTCTCAATTCTTTGAGCAACAGTGTGGTTTGCATTTGCCTCCATTGAGAAATGAATTTTTGCCTGCAGTTGAGTATTCCGGCTCCCCCGTTAGTTTACTTGTAATTAGTGAATAAACTCTGTAAAGGGGAAGAGAAACGGTGGCAAGTAACTCCCTAAAGCAAATGTATTCACCGCATCTTGTTTGTTGGTTGTTGGATCAAAAACTACTGTCAATCTCGACGAATTAATAACCACATTCGTTACATACAGGGTTTGCATTTGCTTGCACTTTTTCCTTCACTACTAAAAAGAACGATCTCAAGTCTTCAAAAGTAATTCTAGTTTTATTGCTTTTACCAGCTACTACCTAGCATGACCTAAGCAAAAGACAAGATCACTTGTTTACATGCATGAATCAGCAACCACTTCATATTTGACCAGGTCAGTGTAGTCACCTATTCAATTTTGACTTATGACTAAATTTTCACTTGATTGCAAAATTTTGGGATTATGATTTTCATTTGACCGGGTCAAAAATGGATGAAAAAACAAAATCCATCCACCTCCGGTACAAGTAGATCCACAAAACAAAAAAAAAAACAACAAAAAAAAAGCGTCAGCGACATTCCTGATGCTAGTAACTTGTGGAAATAAAGTACATTCGCAAAAAGATGCAGAGGCTAGGTTTGGTAATGCTTTTATTTTTCAAAAAACACTTTCAAAATATACATATATAGTAATTATTTTTCATATTAGTGTATTTTCAAAGTGCTTTTAACCCAAAGCACTTCAAAAATTCCCCAATTTTTAAAAGTTGGGGGAGATGAGCTTTTAAAAGCTTTAAAAGCATAAGCTTTGATCCCACAGTATTTTAATGCATGATTTTTTTTTTATATCCCTACTATATTTTATAAATGACCAAAATTACCCTTATATCTTTGATAATTAATTTCTTATTCTCCGTATCATATTCTTTAAAGATTATTATTTTAAATTTTTGTTTTTTTTTGTTTTTTTTTTGAAGCATAATCTATGTCACATCTTTAAAGATTATTATTTTCACTTTCAAATTACATTTTATACTCCCTCCGTTTCTGGAAAAATGTTACTATTGCTTTTTCAATTTGGCCTATTTTTAGGCTAAAATGAAAAAGTGATAGTACCTCTTTTCTAGAAACGGAGGGAGTATTTTTTTTATATATCATTTCAATTAAAATAAAAATAAATATTTGATTTTAGTATAATTTTTTTATCACAAATTATATCTATAATAAAAAATAGTTACTCAAAATATATATAAATATCTAAATATGTTTAAGTCCCATAAAATAAAATAAAACTATATTAAAAGATTATGTCTGTTTTTGTCATTTGTTACACCTTCAATAAGTGAATCTATATTTTACCAAACACAATTTGATCATTTTCTAAATCAGCTTTAGCTTTTAGTATATAGTTTACCAAACACTTAAATGTTTTTTTACACAGCATAGCGCAGCACAGCACAGCAGAAAAGCGCTTTTACAAAAGCCGCAACATTACCAAACTAAACCTGAGTCTGCAAGATTCAAGATGCACTTTTTTTTGTTGCATTAAACGAAGTGGCTAAGACTACTCCCGTTCATAATTCAGGTTGCTATTGTCTGAGATTTAGAAAAAATAATTATTATAATAATAGTTCAAAATTTACTTATTTTCTCAAAACTTGCTCAACAAAGTTTTTTCGAAATCATCCTAACGATAGAAGGAGAAATAACTATGTAAATGCATGCAAAGACAAGATCTAATATTCCAAATTGGAAAAAGATTGAGTCACAACTTATCCAAAATAGTAGTCGCCCGAACAGTCTCTCAAAGGCTCTTATTTGAAGCTAAGGGAAATGAGTCTCAGGGCAACCTCACTATGGCGCATCGCTATCCCTTAGCTAAATTGAGTTTCCATGTAAAGAGTGCCAAACGGAAACTGAGTATTCGTTTTCTTTTCTTTTTTTCAATTTTTTCTGTTGGAGTATTTATATAGGTTAAAAGATAATTAAGGAAAAAAAGAAAAAGGAGATATAATAGGTGAATTATAGAGTTTTAGTAAATAAAAATAGTGAAAAAGAAAAGTTTTAGTTTAGAAGAGTAAAAACTAGAAGCATATATTCGGTTGAAAATCACACGGAAATTGAGTTTCCTTAAAGTGAAAAATTCAACGGAAACTGAGATTCGGTGGCTACAAGGCGCATCAGATCTGATCTCCTTTGAAATGTAGCTAAGGGATATCGTTATATTTAAACGACATGGAAGACCATAGTAGTTTGATTTCGCTACAATTAAGTTATAGCGAAGCGAAATCCTTCACCATAGTGCTTGGCCTTATATAAGAAAAGTTTTTGGCATTATATAACAAGTTATTATTTAATAGGTTCGGTTCCTGAACAAATAAGCAACACTTTTCACAAGTATTTGGCAACTTAGAATATATGGTTTTGGCAACTAAGAGCAACTTTAGTCATGAGTTTCTATATTCTCAAATTCCCATTCCAAGTATGGCTTTTAAATTTGGCAATTTCGTTTGTGACACAGTGGGAGACAAATTCCTATCCATCAACGTAGTTTAAATCTGCGTTTCACCAGAAACGTGATCAAAATATCCGTTTACCTCAAACGGGATTTATAAAAGCGTGTGATATCAAACGCAATTATAAATTACGTCTGGGTTACGACGGGATTAAAGATTGCGTCTGAGAGCTGAACGGTTTTTATAACTATGTTTTATATACGCTCTTTATAATGACGTGTACATCCAAATAGGGTTTATAAACCCGTTTAATCCGAAAAATATATCCAAAAGTTATTTACTCTTGCATTAACACGCTCTTTATAATGACGTGCACTACCAACATCTTGCATTTCCACTACCAACGTCTTGCATTTCCAAGGCGTCTTTAAAGTTATTTACTCCACTACCAACCTGCTCCACAACGTTTTGCATTTCCAAGTACAAGGAATCATTTGAAAGTGATTTGCCAGCTTGAAAAGGTCGTAATGCCAATGTTATAGCACTTGCAATAATCAAGAAACGAGCACCTGTCTGCAGAGCCGTGCTTCCTTGCAAAGCAACTTTCATATCCACTTTCATCAAATATCTCCTAATACTTCTATGAATACCACTTTGCTCAGTTCTTATAAATTGAAACGCATTTTTTAATGCGTTATGCAATTTCGAATTCAAACGCTATTTAAGTTCACGTCTTTGTTACACGCTATTAACAAAACCGTCCGACCGAACCTAATTTTAGATCACGTAGGAAGGAGAAGCTGTTATTAGTCGCGTCCCATACCAGACGCTGTTTTAAAAAACGTTTCGATAGATGCTGTTTTAAAAACCGTCCCAGCCAGACGGGTTTATAAACAATGTAACAATTACCAAACGTAAACTAAAATAGCGCAACCATCTCAACCGTCGGATCAAAAATAAATCTACATGTGCTGAACCATACCGCGAAAAGGTGATTTTGGCTACGCTGAACCATTCAGAGAAACTATCTCACTACTAGTTCACATGCGAGATATATCTAGAGAGGGAAATAGTGTTAACAAATATACAACACATTTTTTTTAATCTGTAACGCTTTTTAATTTAGCAGCCAAATCCCGTAGAATTTAGTCTTACCATATTGATGCCGGACAAGTATTGCTATAGGTGCGATTAGTCTCTAGATTATGTATTTTACCTAACTTTTTTTTTTGTGTGCAAAAAGACAATTCCACTGGCCTCTGGATAATTTTTGATAAGCTATTATGTGATAAGTTTTCTTTCACTTCTTAAGTGTTATAAATGATTGTAACCAACAATCCAAATTTGAAAATAGTATATCTAAATGCAATAGATTACTTCTAGTAGATTCTTCTGGACTTCCATTATGGCTTTGAGTTTTGTTTTAATATCCATAGTTCACTGTCTTTTAGATTTTTATTGAGTTCTTTTTGCATTAATTGTGAATTATGTATCTAAAGTTTCAATAGACTTCAATCACATGGTGTCGTTGGACTCACACATTATCAAATTGAATTGGTGTATATATAGTTTTTTTATTGTTCAGTTTTGGTGTTTAATGGTCCTTCACATGGGTCCTCACATGCTTTTCCTTTTAATTTGCTCAAAATATCCACCTAATTTGAATTATATCTCCCTTGCTCCCTCTCTTCAATTACGTGAATTTCATTTCATTTCGTTTTTCTATTACCAACTAATCAAATTATTTAACAAACTTCGATCTTATAGAATAATTTCAATGATTATCCTTATGTGATAATGGTGTTCATACCTAAGTTTAGCTATGCAGCCTTAATTAATCATTAGGATTCTACTACTCTCCATGATCTCTAATTATCTTGCTTTATCTCTCCAAGATTTTTTTTTTTTTTTTTTTTGAAAAGATTATCTCTCCAAGATACAAGTCTACCAAAAACTAAAACTAAAAGATAAATTTGATGAAAATTTTGATTTTGGAATCTGAATTATTAATTTATATGTGTTTAAGGATATGCTTATCATCAAATTAGTAGTTGTCTCTTCATTTATTATCATCTAAGATACCGAACACAGTATCAGTTTGTACCCCATCTTACACACATTTATCCCACAAATAACCAGTCTGTAATTAGGATTTCTTGTGTAGCATAGGAAAACTTGGTAGGTTTGTAGTTGTACTTAGGTAATAAGTAAATAATGTATGAATATGTTGTTTCCATGCAAACGGTATGCAACCTAGCTAGTTTGGGGCCTAGAAAAATTATTTGAGACCCATCATTTTCTTTTCCCAACCTAGATAAGGGATATAGGGTGTCTAAAATGTATGAAAATAATAAACTATTCTCTACACTAACTTTAATAAGAACCCACAATTGGGGGATGCTAGAGAAAAAAAAAAAAAAAAAAAAACATTATGAAGTAATTTGAAAACCCCTTATCAAATTTTATTTAGTAATTCTTAAATTATCCCTTAAGTATCCCCAATTTGTGAAAGTTTGATTACGTTGGGATTTAAACAGTCTCTTCGTATCACTTCATTATATAAAAGGACAGAACGGGTAGCACCAATGACCAGCAGTGGATCGTGTAATTTCTACTTCTACATTAGTTATTGCTATTACTAATTACTTTCATCAACGGAATGAAATAGCTACATATACAGTCGGTATTGGTTCATTTCTGATGTGCCCTGTCGATATTGTCTTCAACCTAGAGATGTGTCAACTAACGGTATTGTTAATTAACAAATCAGTACCGACTATACAGTGGGTTCTTCCTTCGAACTTATACCAGTGCCGACAGTGACCATGTAAACTTTAATTTTGACCTAATTTTTAACTTAAAACCTATAAAATTCAATCAAAACACAACGAAAATGAATGAGAATTACTCAAATAATGAAGGGGGATACCAAATGATTTAAGTTATAAATTTTCCTTTAAGTTTTTATTAGGGTATAAACATCCATCTCAAAAAAATACCTCCTTAACAAAAATCCAACCCCATATAACCGTGAGTATCCCCTAATTTGTAAGAGTATCCCCCAATTGTGGGTTCTTTAATAATTCTACTTATCTACCTAAATCATTTATATTAAAAAATCTTTAATCAAAATATTAAAACCTTTTTTTTCCGATTTCCATGATAATCAACCTAATCCCAAGCATCAATTCATTTTTTTTTTTCCTTCTTAGGTTTTTCAAACAATATTTTCAACGATAAACAGTTCGAGTGATTGAGTTAAATCTCTTTAACATGTTCCTTCTAAGGTAGGTTCATCAATGATTTAACTATGAATTTCTGAAATTTTCTCATCAAGTTTTTCTAAACCTCAACCAGAATCGGTTGTTGTGGATCTACTACATATGCCGATTATTATTGATGTTCATCAAACACGAAGAACATCAACAACAATCGGTATACGTTAATGCCTATATCATATTTGAATTTTTATATAACCCACAAATTTTTATCTCTATATTATAAAACATGAAAATACGAGTTGAACGTAAAAAGAATGAGGTGATTCCGACATTGGACGAAGAAGTTATGACCAAAACAGTCGAAGAAATGCCCAGATTTTGGCTCTCTTTTTTTTAATATTAAATTTCTATTAACCATTAAAAATCAAGAGGTACAAAAAAAAGTCATGACAATAAGTCAAGACTGAAAAAGCAAAAGAAAAACCAAAAACAAAGCCATTGGATTATCTATAATACAAAACAACATGAGTTTTTAAGATTTGGACGAACGAATAACATTTTGAGAGACAAACGTTACATCCGGCCATCTCAATCTCATTCCATCCAAAGACATCCGATGGTCGTGTGATTTATAACTCCCTTGATTGTGAAATTACATTGACTAACCTTTGGTAGATTTTATCAACGCAACAATAGTTAGATGTTCTTTGGTATCACAACATAACTCAAGAGACTTAATATCTATTAATTGAGTCCTCAACATACATGGGTCTCAAATAAATACACGGTAATTATAAAAAATAAGAAGTTATTTTATTATTTGGGTCAATCCTCAACATTTTCCAAACATATTTGGGTCCCAATCAGGAGGCTAACTGATCAAAAATATTTTTATTTTTTGTTATCATCTAATTTATTATTATTTTTAATATATGTGAGTTTTTCTTTACTTCTATTTTAGAAAAATCCCTTAAATCGGAGGAGCAAAAATTCTTATTTAAAATTTAAAAGTAAATTAATTTGTTTAAATGCTTTTAAGTGTTTTTTTTTTAAATTAGAAAATAAATCAGTTACTAATTAGTTAATTTATTTTATTTTTTTATAAACTAAAATAACTTTTCAAGCCTTTAAATAAATTAATTTACTTTAATGGTCAATGTATAACATGGTTATTCAAACACATGCCATAAATGGCCTAAA
Organism: Papaver atlanticum; assembly: GCA_023531105.1. Taxonomy (NCBI): domain Eukaryota; kingdom Viridiplantae; phylum Streptophyta; class Magnoliopsida; order Ranunculales; family Papaveraceae; genus Papaver; species Papaver atlanticum. The sequence continues at coordinate 1,114,083 of JAJJMB010010117.1, read as the reverse complement.
GGAAAGTAAATTCCCATTACATGGCCAGTTACACCTAGCTATGGTGATCCTAAGCATGCTAATTAATCTAATTCGGTAAGATATTGAACTAAGGTTGTGTTAACACTTACAAAACTTTTATATTCTCACGACAGGTGAACTTTCTTTTAATTCTATTCCACCAATAGAAATAAGTAGCCTAAACTGACACAAAATCTCCAGTATCAACCAAATATATTCACCCATTGATTCTATTCAAAGAACCACAAATAGTGGGATGAGAAACTAATAGTCTTTCCAATTGTCTATAGCGTCCAAAATTGTATGGGCTAATTTTTATTACATTAAAAAAAATGTGAAATTGAATAGCTTGATGATCAAGTGACTCTGTCCTCAGTGTGTTGTTAAATATTTGAGTGTTTTATTTCATTTTCAGAAATTTAATTTTAACATCATTTTTCAGTATTTCATTGTTACTGTTCCAACAATCTTAACACGATATACTTATCTATAACAATGGAAAGAGATGTTGAAAGACTAGAAAAAATTGGGAAGGACTTTAAGATATGTTATGGGTTAACATAAGCTAGATGAATTTGTATTGAAATAATTTGATGACGGTTCGAATGTTGCTGGACATGAAATTGTTTTGGATGATTGGGTTAGGCAGAATTATATGGTTATAAAACATATATTAAATTGTTCGGAGGATGCATTGCATGACTATAATGCAAGGAGAACTTTACTATTTATGATTTGTGGGTTGATGGTCAGAGTTTCAAGTGTTTGGGTGATTGATAAATTATCATCTTCCTAGTCAGAGTACATATGAAGATTGTGACATGAAATTGGTGAGGTCGATATGGGTGAATTGGGTAAAATGATTCAAGTGGAAGAATTATTTTGCACCGAGGACAAAGATGTGTTATCTGCAAGGGACATGGCTAACAAGGCGCATGCGGCTGAACACAAATCTTCAAAAGCTGACAAAGGTGAGACTATCAAATGCAACTCTAAGTCTGGTCCTCACAAGAAAGGTATGTTTCGTAAACCTGAATCCACCAATACTTTAATTAAGGGTGATTGTTATGTTTATAAAATTCCTGGCCATTTGGAAGTAAATTACAGAGAACATAAAAACCTTAAAGTTGATGTTAATTTAGTTGAAACAAACTAGAACGAGTTCAATGGCATGATGTCGGAAGTTATTTTAACAACCAATGTGAGAGACTGGTGGGTGGACTCTGGATCCACCAATCATGCATGTTTTTTGAAACAGGGACCTGTTCACCTTCTATCAAAGGATAGAGGATGTCGAGAAACTCTATATGAGTAACTCATCTGCGACATAGGTTGCATAAAAGGGAAAGGTCGAGCAGAAGCTCATATCTGTAATATTCTCACATAAGAATCTTGTATTTTGTTCTGTTATAGATGATAAAAGATTTAAGATATTAATTGAACCTAGTAAACTTGTTGTAACTAAGGGCAGTGATTTTTTAGGCAACTGTTATAAGACTTAGGGTTTATATAAGCTTAACGGAAAAACTAATGAAGTGAACATAGTTGATTCTGTGTTTTCTTTTATGTGACTGAATGTTTTGCATGGTAGACTTGGAACCGTATACTTCTAAGTCAATGCATAAACTGGCTAGTATAGGTTGCGTACCCAAATTTAGTTTGGATATTGAACACAAAATTTAAATCTTTGTAGAATCAAAATATGCTATAAAACCTTTTAGCAAAATGTTCAGAGAAATTCTAATCCCTTATAATTAATTCATTCAGACCCAGATGACATGAAATCAAATCAAACAAAGGTGGTAAAAAGTGGTGTGTAATTTTTGTAAATGATTGTACGGGGTACTATCTTGTATACTTGCTTAGGGGTAAGGATGATGCCTTAGAAGCCTTAAGATGTATAAACTTGAAGTTGAAATCCAATTACATGTTACCATTAAAAGGGTTAGGCATTATTTTACTTGTGGCGAGTATGAAATTCCTATAGGAGAATTTTACTTGTTAATTAAATGGCATTATTCATGAGATCGCACCTCCTTATTCACCATAATATAATGGTATAGTTAAACGTCGGAATAAAATTATTAAGGAGATGACACATGCCATGATGATTAGTTCAGGATTAACCGCCAACTTGTGGGGGGAGGCCGTCCTCTACTGACATATCTTGAATAAAGTACCCTTTATAGGATCAGATAGACTCCATATGAGTGATAGAAAGGTATACAACCTTCTTATTCATACGTCAAAGTGTGGGGGTGTTTGGATAAGATTATCATTCCTCTGTATAAGAGAACAAAGATATAACCCAAAACTGTTGACTGTGTCTTCATAGGGTATCCTGAGCATACTACTGCATGTAGATTTTTTTTTTGGTTGTGAGTTCTGATTATTATGAATTTGGTATGAATACTTCTATGGAATCTAGGGATGTTGAGTTCTTTGAACATGTTTATTTTGAAACTTGTCCCTCATTAGAGATGTGTTTTTGATCCCTTAGATGTCTTTTTCACTAGTCAGAATTTAACTTTCAAAGGAATATGAAGTAGAGGTTGAGCTTAGAAGAAGTAAGAGGATTAGAACTGAGACTTCTTATGGACCTGACTTCATGACATGCCTAGCTTAGTATGAGCTACAAATTTGTAAAGAATCCATAACATCTACTGAAACCCCATTCTGGTAAGAAGCTTCATTTAGTGAAATGGACTCGGTCCTTCAGAATCAGACTTGGGAGCTTGCTAGTTTACCTCCAGGGAGTAAGACCATAGGATGTAAATGAGTCTTTAATAGGAAACTCAAGGTATATGGAACCGTATGAGAATATAAGGCTAGGTAGGTAGCAAAAGGAAATAAACTAAAAAAAGCTATAGATTTCCTTGATTCTTATTCATCTGTGACGAGAATTACTTCCATTGAGATGTTAATTGTTATAGATGTTGTTCATAACTTAGAGATACATCAAAGGGATGTAAAGAAATCCTTTCTAAATGGTGGATTAAATAAAGAAATTTACATGGAACAACCTGAGGCTTTGTAGTGAAATGTTGTGAAGACAAAGTTTGTAAACTAAACAAAAATTTGTATGGTTTGAAATAAGACCCTAAACAGTGACATAAATTTTTTGATAATGTGAAAATGAGTACATTGACATAAAAGACTTAGGCCCTGTCGATGTGATCTTAGGGATGATGATTAAAAGACATTCTAATAGTTATAGTCTTAGTCATTCTCATTATGTTGAACTTGTGCTTAAGAGATACAATCAATCTGATTGTAAGCCTACTTGTACTCCATACGATCCTTCTTGTAGACTCAGGAAGAATATAAGGGTGATTGACTATCACAACTTTAATACTCAAGAGTTCGAGGAAGTCTGATGAATTTAACGAACTGTAAGATTCCACACATTGCCTATAGTGTGAGTAAGTTAAGTAGGTATACTTTTAATCCTGGAAAGGAGCATTGGGATGCACTTATTAGAGTATTACGGTACCTAAAAATACTGTACGATCTTTTGTTTGAATTATGAAAGGTATCATACTGTCCTTGAGGGATATTGTGAAGCAAACTGGATAATTGACTCAGAGGAGTTTAAGTCTATGAGTGGATATGTTTTCCCTCTAGAAGGTGAGTTTGTTTTTGGAAGATTTCCAAACAGACATGTATTGCTCGATTCATTATGGAATCCGAGTTTACTGCGTTAGATAAAGCAGGAGAGAGGTTGAGTGCCTAAGATGTTTTTTGGAAGACAATCCTCTCTGGTATAGGCATGTGCCAGCTATATCTATACAATGTGTTAGCCAAGCTGTAAAAGCTAAAAGCTAAAAACAACTAATCTCAAATAGGCGTTATTTCCATTAGGGCTGTCAATGGGTACCCATTATCCGGATTCGGAACCGGACCCTGTAGAAATGGGTCTGGTTTCGGGTCCTAAAGTTGGACCTATTAACAAATTTGGAACCGACGGGTAATTACCCGATTGGATCCGAATCTTAACGGGTCCAAACGGGTAATACCCGTCGGGTACCCGGTTATTCTAACTTTTAATCATCTTTTTAGCCAAATTATAAATATTTTGTTATTTTTCTCTTAGATTTTTTTTCATTTTTCGATTTTTTCTTACATTTAGTCTTTATTTAATACATTAATGAAGAAACAACAACAAATTTTTGTATTTTTTTTAAAATTCAAACCAAAAAGAGAAATATATTAAGTTTTTGAAGTTTTTTTATAGTTTTATTGATACCCAATGGGTACCCAAAACCGACGGGTACCCGGGATTTTTAACGCGTCCGGCTCTGGGTCCACAAATTTAGGAACCGGACCCGGAACCGTTAGGAACCGGAATAGACTTGTATAAGTAGGGTCCAGGTCCAGTGATACCCGGGAGGACTCGGACCCATTGACAGCCCTGCTTTTAATTATCCTTTTAGCCAAATTACAGTAAAAACTCCATATATTGATACTCCATATATTAATAAACTCTATATAGTAATAAAAAATCATAGTCCCACCTTGGGCCAGTTATAAATAGTACTAACCTCCATATTTTAATATTAATAGATTTTTCCAGTCCGGCCATAAGGAATTTACCTCTATATATTAATATAATCGTCATTATTGAAAACTCACAGATCTTATTACATTGAAATTTAAGATGAAATGAAATACTCATTTAAAGTTGTTTGAGGAAAGGATGTAACTCTTTGGATTGTTATCGCATCTTTTGATTTGTGGATGTGTAAAACCTCATTACCATGGGAATCTTTGTGTTGAAACCAAAACATTTCCAACTTGTCGAGCATAGTTAAAGCTTCTTGGCATGAAACTTTTGGTATCTTCATACTATCATCATCAGAACTATCTCCCTCCGCTTCTTGTCTAATTATTCTATCGATGATTTCTTCTTCAGTTAAAGCATATACGGCTTGTTGCTTATTTGCATGATTAATGAAGACATCCATATCCATTATCATTTACATACTTTGAATTAGCAAAAAAAATCATTTTTTTGGTATACCTCCCTATATTAATAAACTCCAAATATTAATAATTTTGTGAAGTCCCAAGGCTATTAATATATGGAGTTTTTACTGTATAAATATTTTGTTAGTTTTACCTTAGATTTTTTTTCATTTTCCGATTTTTTTCTTACATTTAATCTTTATTTAATACATTAATGAAGAAACAACAATAAATTTTTGTAAATTTTTTATAGATTCAAGCCAAAAAGAGAAAGATATTAAGTTTTTGAAGTTTTTTTTTATAGTTTTCTTGATACCCAATGGGTACCCCGACCGACGGGTACCCGGGTTTTTTAACGGGTCCGGTTCTAGGTCCACAAATTTAGGAAACGGACCCGACTTGTATAAGTAAGGTCCGGGTCCAGTGATACCCGGGAGGACCCGGACCCATATACATCCCTGATTTCCATTGATTGGATAAAGTCTAAGGAGAATATCGCGGACCCTTTGACGAAAGGTTTGTCCAAAGAGATAGTTAGAAATGCGTCGAGTGGGATGGGGCTTAAGATCATCAATTAAACTTTCCATGAAGGATACTCAACCTTGCTGACTGGAGATCCCAAGATCAAGGTTTTGAATGAGACAACTAATTTGTGGCGGGTTGATGTTAACACTATCAGAGAATTTTGTTCTCTGTCCCTTCCCTATGATGTAGACGTGATAGTGTGACTACATGTGGGGGGTAACTTTTTAATAAGTCTTAATGAGTTTCATAGTTTCAATTTAAGATTGAAGTTAGGTGTAGCAATAAACACTCTTGATGGAACTCACCTATCTGAATGAGGAAGGGGGCCGCTTCCTATGAGAATTGAGCTGATTCTCTAGAGCATTCTGAGAAACGGGATATCACGCGTGGTTATTATCGCGAATTACACCAAACGATGGCAGTTCAAGACATCGCGTTCACTGTCCATCAAGTAGTTCCGGCAATTTCTCACTAAGCAAAGGTTCAAGACCTCATGGACACCTCTTACCTATAGTGGTATTTCTCACTTTCCGATTTCTGATTTTTATCGGTATTTCATTCATGTGGGGGATTGTTGGAGAAAATAAGTTTTTTAATATGTTTTATTTTTTTTAGTCTTTGTTAGAATTGATCTAATGACCTAAAGGTCTAAGGATGCTTACTCATTTTCTATGAGTAAATGAAATGCAAATATGGGTACGCATGGGACATTGTCATGCCTAGTGCATGTATACACATGCATGAGTTAACCAAGATTAAAATTAAGATAAGTTTTAATTTCTAAACGGATTGAAATCAAAACAATTTTAATTTCTAAAGGGATTATTTAAATAAGTTTTTAATTCCTAAAAGGAATACTTAAAACAAAATTTAGAGTTCATTAAACTATTTTATTAAAATTAAAACATGATTTTAATTTCTTAAACGGTTTGATGTTTAATGGGGAAGTTACCAAAAGTAATTTATGTCAAATCCATTTTCACTTCCTATAAAAGAAAAAGGATTTCTTCATTTCAAAGTGTACCAGAGCAGGATATACTATCCCTAGTTATTTTTCCCCTCTTGTCGCTTTGTTGTGCACTTGTGTATTTATTTCTCCTCCTAATCCTTGTTGTTGAGTTCGTAAGTGAACAAGTGTTGTAGTGCTTATAGTACTTGCAACGGGCAGTTTTATCCTAGATACGACTTCACCACGGGTATTAGCATCACTCATTTTTGAGGTGTACCGGTGAACTATGGTGTTAAGGACAGCTTGATGATCAAGTGACTCTGTCCTCAGTGTGCTGTTAAATATTTGAGTGTTTTATTTCATTTTCAGAAATTTAATTTTAACATCATTTTTCAGTATTTCATTGTTGTAGTTCCAACAGATAAACCTATTCAGTAAATTGAATCCACGTATAAACAACCTAATTTAAGAAATCCAGAAATGTTGTTGGAAGTCATATATGGGTTTTGTGGTGGCTCATATTAAAAAATATATATATAACATAATATTAATAAATTATTTAATACGATCCAAATACAATCAGTTTATAAGGATTTTTTGAAGGAGTCCAATTATTATGCGATGACAGTTATATGTAATATTATTTGTGACCAAGGCCTGAGCGTTGAGTCCAGTTTTTCATATTATTATACATGTTGACATTTTATAACCTGAATGCATAGCTTTGGGTGTTGTAATTTGAAAGTTTTATAATTTTAGATTTCGAACTTGATCGAAAGACTGGACAACAAAAACTCACACTCATTTAACCCGTCAAAATTATTGTAGGAGAATTCCTCAAAGGAACATTTATAAGATGTTCCCATAAGACTGGGTCTTATGGCTCTTCCAAAACGCCTTTACACGTCAGCTTGGGAAGAGCCTAAGCCCAACGGTAATTCCCGGAAAAAACTAAGGACTGCTAACAGTTAGCCGTTCTCATAAAAAAAACGGATAGCCATCTACCGTTCTGCCCAAAACGGAAACCCGTTCACCGTTGTGCATAATACAGTTACTCATTAACCGTTTCCCTTATCTTGACCAGTCAAACCCAATTGAATCGGGTAACCATTGCCCGTTTTCAATTTTGTTCTAAAATCTTACAGAGAACTCGACCAGGGTTCATTTCTTTATCTAACTTTCATGGTTTTTGTGAGAAAAACCATAGATACCTCCCACAATCATCACCTTCCTACTCTTTCATCACGAAATTTTGATTGGGTTTGTTGAAGAAGCTTTCATCTGCTAGTTGCAAGTTGTTTTGAGGAATTTTATCAACTCAATAATCATAGGTAATCCAATCTAAACTAAAACCCTAATTTTGAAAGAAAAAAAAAATCTTCAATTGATATGACTTTTGTTAAGTTTTGTGATGGATAACATAAATTGAATTCAATCATTTTTAGTTACTGCTTTGTGTAGACTTTAATTTGTAGGACCTTGTTATTTTAGGGATTTGTTGATGAACATTGTAACTTAGTGAAAAAGAGTCCAAGTGAATTGCATGTCTAATTCTCTTGGTAATTTACAAGATACTGATATATGGTCATAATTTGGCGCACTTTTGTTGGAATTCATTTGCAAATGTTGTTGGTTGTAAACTTTGAGACAGTTTCATTCAAATACCAAAATTGATAGTTGTTAACTTTGCCACTGTTTCATTGCTATTATGGCGTTGTTGTTAATGGAAACATGTCCTTAAGAAGATATATGTCAAACAAATACGAGAGGTTCGGCTTGGCGATGATTCTGATAAAGAAGAGAAAAATCAGAATCCTCTCATGCTATATCAGGTTATAGTATAAAGTACTCACGCAAAGAGAATCAATTTAGAGGTCGTGTGGAAGCCGATGCAAGGATGATGCAGGATTATTTCAATGATGGTTGTACTTGGGTATCGAAAAAATTTCATGGCCATTTAGGTATTATCGACAACTTTTTTTTAAGGATTTTTCATAAGATTTGTGACATTGACCCAGACTTTCTACAACAAGGAGATGTTGCAAGAATTCCAGGCCATATCCCACACATGAAAATGTATGTTATGAAGTGTCTTTGTAAAGATATTGCACCTGATAGCGTGGATGGCCATACCTGTATGGGTAATTCTACTATTTACTGCTATATTAAGAAGTTCTGTGATGCCATTATATTTGGGTTTAATACGGAATATATGAGATGTCCCACTGTGAATGATACCCAGTGGTTGATGAAGGAGAACGCAACACGAGGGTTCCTAGGAATGCTTGGTAGCCTAGACTATATGCATTGGGGTTTGAGGGTTTGTCCAACGGACGATGCGGGAACACCCACAGGTTACAAAAGTTATCCCGCTTGTGTTCTTGAGGCGGTTGCTTCATACGATAGGTGGTTTTGGCATGGCTATTTTGGAGTGGGTGGATCAAACAATGATCTTAATGTTTTGAAGTCCTCAAATTTGTTTGATGACAATCTGAATGGTATTGCACCTCCTTGTCAATTTACGATCAATGGGAACCAGTACACCCAGGGGTACTATCTAGTGGATGGAATATATAAGAGCTACTATGTGTTAGTCCAAGCATAGGGGGCACCCAATGTTATCCCAAATCTCGAGTTGTTTAACAAATATCAAATGGCAAAGAGAAAAGATGTGGAAAAGGCATTTGGGACACTTCAAAGTAAATTTAGGATCATGTACTACAAATGTAACTGCTGGGAGAAGCAAGATATTATATCGATCATGGGAACCTGCTTGATAATGCATAATATGGTTATAAAAGAAGAACATCGTGACCCGTTGTGGAAATATATGTCGGATCCTCCTCATGAACCTATCGTTGGAATATTGAGGAAGGCGAGCGGGGCATTACAAATCCTAGTTCTTCAAGAGAGGCTCTGTGCCGATCTTGCTGCTTATATATGGGAACGCCATGGTCAAGGTCTGAGGAATGGTGACATGCTAGGAGATGCGATAGACAACGAGTTGGATTCGGGAGAAGATATATACGAGGTGGATGTTGATCAAGACTTTTACGACCCAAAACAAGCTTTTTTTGTTGATGGTCAATAATGTAATTGTTAGAGCACTGCTCGGTCGAACTCGCAAGTGTTGCTATCTCAAGCTTGTTTGTTAAGTTTAGGTGATCAAAACTATAAGTCTTGATTTCTAGTCTACTTATAGCTATGTTTCGAATTAGGATATAATGTGTAGTTGAGATTTAGACTTCACGGCGTTCATCGATTGAAGACGAAGATCTACTGAGGAGAGCTTGGAGGAACTTCATCAACAAAAGGTATATGGAGACTAAAACTTATCTATCACTCAGAATTCTATTCTATTTTATCTTCTAGTGAGACTAAGTCGTATAGCTATATAAACTTTTATATTATACACATTTGATATTTCGAGCTGAGTTTAACTCGCTTATATTTTTTCTCGAAATATGTGTTGGAAGCTTTTTGCTTTATCTACGTTCATCATTATTCTTGACGAGTTTAGTTGGAAACAATTTATTTGTTGGAAACTAAATAATAAGTCAAAAGATGATCATGTGAAAATTGCCTTGAAACATCTTACATGATTTGTGTGAGGCATTCATTTGATGTCGACTCGGAATGTTTTGCATTGATCATTCGATCATTTGAAAATTACTTATAAGCTAATTGTTTTTATGAGACAATTATTTTCGTCTTCTAAGGATGTTTCAATGATTGAAATGGGAGTTTAGAACAATTAACCCTTGTCTGGATACAAAACGGTATGCATACCAGTATGCAAACTGTTTTGGTATGATTCAGGTCCGGAAACCAGGTTTGCATACCAGTATGCGAACAATTTTAACTGTTAAAGTCCGGGAACAAAGTTTGCATACCAGTATGCGAACGGTTCTACCTGAGTTACGGTCCGGAACAACAATATGCATACCGGTTTGCAAACTGCTGGACAAGACCAAAGTCCGGAACTTAAGTTTGCGTACCCGTTTGCAAACTTAGTGGTTAAAGTTCTTGTTAGAGCACTGCTCGGTCGAACTCGCAAGCGTTGCTATCTCAAGCTTGTTTGTCAAGTTTAGTTGCCAAAACTATAAGTCTTGATTTCTAGTCTACTTATAGCTATGTCTCGAATTAGGATAGAATGTGTAGTTGAGCTTTAGATTTCATGGCGTTCATTGATTGAAGACGATGAACTACTAAGGGGAGCTTGTGGAACTTCATCAACAAAAGGTATGTGGAGACTTGAACTCATCTATCACTCAGAAGTCTATTTCTATTATATCTCCTATTGAGACAAAAGTCGTATAGCTATATAGACTTTACTTTATACACATTTGATATTTCGAGCTGAGTTTAACTCGTTTACATATTTCTCGAAATATGTGTTGGTAAGCTTTCACTTTAACCAAGTTCATCTTTATTCTTGACGAACGTCAAAAGATGATCATGTGAAAATCGCCTAGTAACATCTTATATAATTTGTGTGAGACAGTCATTTGATGTAGACTCGGAATATTTCATATTGATCGTTTGATCACTTGAAAATTGCTTTGAAGCTAATAGTTTGTGTGAGACAGCTATTCCCGTCTTCTAAGAATGTTTCAATGATTAAAATGGGAGTTTAGAACAATTAACCATTGATTGGATATAGCATAGTATGCGTACTTGTATGCTAACTGTTGCAAGTTATTCCAAGTTCGGGAACTTAGTATGCATACCCGTATGCATACTGGTTTAACAGTTGAAGTCCGGGAACTTAGTATGCGTACCCGTATGCATACTGGCTTAACAATTAAAGTCCGTAAATTTAGTATGCGTACCGTTTGCATATTAATTCAACTGATGTTGGTCGTGAACGACAGTATGCATACCCGTTTGCATACTGGCGAACTGACCAGGTCCGGGAACTCTAGGTGTGCGTACCCGTTTGTATACCTGAGTGGGTTAAGTTCTAAAATCGGTTTATTCGTGAAAAAATACATTTATATAATAAGCAATGCAATCTTTTGCAAACCGTGGCTATAATGTTCATGAATTGATTCGAGTGAATCTAAATCGATTTTGCTTCAATTTTCTTATATACTTCAATGAGAATATAAACAATTGAACAAATCTATAACTAGTTTCATTTGAGTCATTTGAACTAGTTGTGATTAAGATGAACAAGGTTGATATTAAAGTGTTCATATGGCTAACTTAGGTTAACTATTGTTGAGCCAACTAAGTGTACACGTTTAGGTACGGTTACCCATATCTAAATATAGGTACATTTCATTTGTGTGTAACAAGTTAAGTTCAATCTAACGGTTGAAAGATAGTAGCTTGAATCTAATCAAGTTTTCATCTAACGGTGAATATTGAATGCTTTGTTACCAAGGTAACATTGATTGCAAACCCTGATTTGAAGACTATATAAGAGAGAACTCTAGCAACTGGGAAACCTAATCCCCACACCTCTTGTGTGATACTAGTTATGACTAGAGTCGATTCTCCTTTAACCTAGGTTTTTCTAAAACCATTATAGGTTAACGACTTAAAGACTTCATTGGGATTCTGAAGCCAGACCCAACTATTTTCTCCGTAGTTGCGTGTTCTGATCTTACTTTGTTTTATCGTATTGAGTACTATCTTCTCTAAGATTTGCTCGAGATTCAATCTCCGATAGGTAAGATAAAAAGTAGTCACAAACATCCTCGTCTCATCGTTTGTGATTCCACAATATCTTGTTCCGCTTCCATACGGTTAAGATCATTGTGAGGTGATTGATATTACTAGGCTGTCCTTCGGGAATATAAGTCCAGTGTATCAATTGGTTCATGTTCACCTTGATTTATCAAAAGACGGAACAAAAAACTCGTAGCTATTTCTGTGGGAGACAGATTTTTCTGTGTGAGACAGATTTGTTTATCAAGTCTTCAACTTTGGGTCGTAGCAACTTTTAGTTATGGGTGAGATCAGCTAAGGGAATCAAGTGCGTAGAGTCCTGCTGGGATTCAGAGGCGTAAGGAACGCGACTGTACCTTAATCAGTGTAAGATTGGTTAGGGCTCAACTACATTCAAGTCCGAAGTTAACTTGTAGTAGGCTAGAGTCTGTAGCGGCTTAATACAGTGTGGTGTTTAAATCTGGACTAGGTGCCGGGGGTTTTCTGCATTTGCGGTTTCCTCATTAACAAAATTTCTGGTCTTTGTGTTATATCTTTTTCGCATTATATTTTCTATATAATTGAAATATCACAGGTTGTGCGTAGTTCAATCAATTAGATAATCCAACCTTTGGTTGTTGATACAAATTGATTGACACTTGAATATTGGTCTTTGGTACCGTTCAAGTTGTTTCTCATAATAATCAGGCTCGTGGATTTCTATCTGTTTGATTTGCTGATTACATTGAGAAACAGAGATATAACTCTTGGATGTATTTTCCTTGATTGAGTCTGACTGTCTAGTTGATTCTCTTGGAAATATATTGGAGTTAGTCCATACAGATTGCCTAAACGAAATATTGGGTGTGGTTGTTAGACCCCCGCTTTTTCAGTTCTAAAATCTGTTAAGTTTGATTTCATATTCATGAACAAATACATTTATAAATTAAGGAATGCAATCTTTACAAACCGTGGATTAATGTTCATAAATTGATTCTTATATAAGTACTTTGTACAATCATGAATCAAATCCGATTTCGTTTCAATTGTGTCTTGTATACTTCTATGAGATATAAACAATTGAACAACTCTATGAGTAACACAATTAGATTCATTTGATTATCTTTCATGATTGATTGATCATCATATTTGATCTAGAAGTGTTAGATGAATGTGGTTAATACAAAAGTGTTCATATGACTAACTTCGGTTAACTATTGTTGAGCCAACTCAATATACACGTTTAGGTACGGTTACCCATATCTAAATGAAAGTATATTTCATTTGTGTGTAATAAGCTAAGACCATCTAACAGTGGAAAGATATTGCTTTGGTTCTAAGCAAACTTAGCTTGAATTTTAAATCAGGTTTTCATCTAACGGTGAATATTGAAAGCTTTGTTTCTAAGCAAACCTAGCTTTGATTGTAAGCAACCCTGATTTGAAAGACTATATAAGGGAGAACTCTAGCAACTGGAAAACCTAATCCCCACACTTCTATGTGATACTAGTTGCGACTAGAGTCGATTCTCCTTTAACCTAGGTTTTTCCAAAACCATTATAGGTTAACGACTTGAAGACTCATTTGGGATTCGTGAAGCCAGACCCAACTATTTTCTCTGTAGTTGCGTGTTCTGATCTTACTTGTTTTATCGTATTGCGTACTATTTTCTCTAAGATTTGCTCGAGATTTATCTCAGATAGGTAAGATATAAAAAGTAATTACAAAGCTCTTCGTCTCATTCTTTGTGATTCCATAATAACTTCTTCTTCTACCCTATAGTTAAGTTATTGTGAGGTGATTGATATTTCTAGGCTGTTCTTCGGGAATATAAGACCGGATTATCAATTGGTTCCTGTTCACCTGGATTTATCAAAAGACGGAACAAAAACTTCATAGGTACTTCCGTGAGAGACAGATTTATCTATCAGAATAGACTTATCTGTGGGAGACAGATTTGTTTATAAGTCTTCGACTTTGGGTTGTAGCAACTCTTAGTTGTGGGTGAGATCATCTAAGGGAATCAAGTGCATAGAGTCCTGCTGGGATTCAGAGACGTAAGGAACGCGACTGTACCTTAATCGGTGTGAGACTTGGTTAGGGCTCAACTATATTCCAGTCTGAAGTTAACTTGTAGTAGGCTAGTGTCTGTAGCGGCTTAATAAAATATGGTGTTCAAAACTGGACTAGGTCCCGGGGGTTTTCTGCATTTGCAGTTTCCTCATTAACAAAATTTCTGGTGTCTGTGTTATTTCTTTTCCGCATTATATTTGTTTATATAATTGAAATATCACAGGTTGTGCATAGTTCAATCAATTGGTAAATCCAACCTTTGGTTGTTGATATAAATTGATTGACACTTGAACATTGGTCTTTGGTACCGTTCAAGTTATTCTCATACCAATCAGTTCACGGATTCCATCCTGTTGATTTACTTATTGATTTGAGAAAGAGGTATAACTCTTGGATATCTTTCCTTGATTGAGTCTGACTTTCTAGTTGATTCTCTTGGAATTATATTGGAGTTAGTCTATACAGATTGCCAAACGAAATATTGGGTGTGGTTGTTAGACCCCTGCTTTTTCAGTAATTATGTACACTCTTGTTTAATTTGTCCAAGCGGTGAAACACGATTACTCAAACCATCTTTTATTTAATTGAACAAAAGAAAATCACAATGTCTGCAAAAACTAATAAATAAACATTACATTAGTTAGACAAGTAACTAAATAACAAAAGGAAACATACAACATCCGGATAAGTTAATAAATAAACATATTATATTCTTTAAATAACTTAGTAGATTATAAGACATGTTCAGGATTAATCATCAGACGCGGTCCAAATATCTCGTTAACGCTAGAATGACGAAACAAGCCCCTTCCTAGATCAAAATACGCAATCATTGCCTCTTCAACGTTGTTATTTGATTCGCGTAGGCATATTCTGAAAACCCTGGAATTACTCTTGAGTATACTTAAGCGACATTGAAGAGATTTCGTGCTTCTTTGGTTTACACCCGCTCTCGAATGAAACTCTACAGAAACAGTGTTCCAAAAAGTTTGCATAGCCATATCCAAAAAAAAGGCTCCATCCACGATGGTGCAAAAGCTTCTGACGAGTTGAATATCTTCCTATTCGGTAAAATTAACCATTTTTCTCTCGACAGAAAACAAAATATAAACCAAAAAAATATGACAAGTTGGTGTAAATGAGTAGTGTTGTAATTTGTTTGTGAACAAAGGGCGTAAGGCCTATATAGGGTTTTCAAAAAAAATCAGTTGCAATGCAATAGCTAATGATTAGCCGTTCTTAAATTGTAAATGTAAGATGAAATCGATCCGTTGTACTTCCAACGGCAGACAAACTGGAACGGGTAACAATCAACCGTTTCTCGGTTAGTCATTGCTTGTTTATAGTATCGACCGTTAGATCTTCAACGGTTGTATTTATCTAGCGGATGATATTTCAAAACGGCTAACCATCTCCCATTTTACTACAACGGCAACATTTGACACATGCTATATATATACTCGATTTTGTCACACTAAAAATCACACCACTCCGTAGCTAAGAATCACATTACTCCAAATCTGTGAAAATCACTACAAAAAAAGATATCTCCATAATTATTTTACTTTGTTTGGTTTATTCATTATACTTGTTCAAAAAAAAAATGGTTAATTTTTCACGAGCGGAAGATCTAGCTTTAACAAGAGCTTATGTAATGTTTGGTTCCCATTCAACAGTTAGGAGGTACCAAGACTACGAAACTTTCTGGGGCCAAATTGAACCGGAATACCTCCGAACTTTTGGGCCACGTACAAACCGGACTCGAAAAGCTCTTCAAAACAGAATGAGCGCCTTCAAAAGGGATTATAGAAAATTTGTAGCATTGTGGCGGCTTATCTGAGGAACCCTCCGAGTGGATGGACTGATGAACAAATAGTGAGTCGGTCAATATAAATATTTTTATTACTTGTTGTATTAATGCATATGTTTATGGCATTAATACTTTCCCAAAATATGGTTGCAGTACGTAGAATCAAAAGTAAAATTCGTCGAAGGGAGGGGCGGAAAACCTTGGAAACATGACGCGATTTTCGCAATATTGAGACAACATGTGGAAGGTTGTGACCCGGAGTATTTAAGGAACCATCATGGTCAACTTAGTCAGTCTACCCTAAGTCCAAGTTCTATGGTTTTATCAGAAAATGAAGATGGTAATTCATCACCTACTATCGGGGGTGATGGTACATATACACAAACACAAACACGTTTTTTTCCCAAAGACAAATCGAGGGGACTTAGTAGAGATAAGGCTAAGATGGAAAATATTATGGTTAAAGTTGCAGAACGAGGCTGGACCAATATGATTAATTATTTTGAGAAAAAAAGGATGTAATCAAACATGAAGAGAAAGTAGCTGAAACTGAGATGATGCGTCAGTTAGTGGAACATGGGGCGAGGGATACCTTTGCAAGAGAGAAGAAATCCCAAAACGAAGAACTAACCATCCGTGAAAAACAGAGGCACAAGGATATGAAAATATTATTATTAGATGTCGACAAGCTTCCTCAATTGAAGAGACGGGCCATAACCAAGATGCAGGAGGAAATATGTGCTCGGATGGGATACGATCCTCGTAATTAGTTAATTAGTTTTATTTTTAATTAGTTAATTATTTATATTTTTAATTAGTTGATTATATGTGTTTTTATTTTCATGTTGGTTCAGTTTAATGTAATTATCCTTTATTTCGAAGTTTAATCCAATGTAAGCTTTCAATGTTTTAATATAAATCATCTGCTTATCTAAAAAGATGTTGACACATAAATATTTATTCAAGATTATAGCCTGGTACAACGTCCTTTGATTTCTCATACAGTGCATCAAATTTAAAAGGTTTCGTTGTGTCTTCACGGTATTCGATTCGATCTTTCGTTTTCTGAAAAAAATGAAACAGAAAACAATAACATAAGAACTCAAACTAAAACCCAATACTATTTAGATAATCATTTTTTTATGGTAATTAAAATATACTTACTCGACCTTCGTATGACAAAGATGCATGATTCAAGTTTACTGCAAATAGAATTCTAACAAAGGTTTGCAAATAGAGTTTTTTTTCTTCCATTATTATTTCCGGTAAGATCTTTGAAAGCTTGAAAAACACGGTTCCAAAACATGGTCAATTGATTTTCTTCTCTTGCGATGGTACCTCGGTTTGTTACTAAAATCCATGCTTTGAAAACACCGACATCTTCTTCATTAATAAATCGCATTACGAAAATCTTACAAACTTATTGGTTGATCTTACTGCCTATTGAATGAGAGTACGCTCAGTAGGAACCATTTAAGGGGATTAAATAGAAATATATGAGGTCTTACAATAAATTTGTTTACCATTAGGACTGCATGCATAAAAAAAAGTAATGACAAAAGAGAATATTAAAGAACAATATAATTCAGACTACACGAAACACATCAATATGAAAACACACCAAATGAATCAATGAGACATTGATTTGAAGAGTCGTAAATAATGTATGCAAAATGATACCACAGAAAATGACAAGAACAGATGTTATGATAACTAAAGTCATCCAAATACATTATGACAACACGTGAAAAAGGGTGGGGGTACCAAAATACACCACCAACTTTTTCTTAGGAACCCTGTATAGACAAACCTAAATACAATTCCGAGAGTTCAACTTAATGAATATCAATCAAAGAATAATATTCCGAGTTATATCTCTTTCTCCCACAATCAGAAAGTTTACAGAGACAAGTCCGTGAACCTGATTTACGTGTGAGAATACTTGGACGATTCCAAAGATTAATATCTAAGAATCAATCAAGTCGTATCCAACAAAAAATTATTAGTCACATTGAACTAATTAAATTTTGTATAATGAAACCGATAGTAAGATAACTTTTTAAAGGGAGTGACAATTTAGTCATTTGTCAATCACTAGGACATCCCCTCTTCTGTTATCCTAAATGGGAAATAACCCAAACATCCAAAAAAAACAAGCACCCCCTGAAATGCATTCCTAGCAAAAAGTAAATGGCATGTTCCCCATGTTGCAGTAAAAAGGAGAGACAAAGGCCCTGTTGTAAGTACCTTAGTAATAATGTATAAATCCGCAACAAAAGATCTTATTTCCTCAAGTAAAATGAAAATGAATGTTATTCATTGATGTATTTAGGTTTCTTTGATTTTCTCATCCTTAATTCCTTACTGAATGTTTGTTGTGTATTTTATCCTGATTCAACTTATATCTATTAAAACATAATTAAATTAATCAATGATACGTAAAAAGGTTGGTCTCTCAAATGTTAGGGCTTCTTTGGTTAAGGTCTTTCACCGAATTTCCAGTAGTGCAAAAAAGTTGTGAGGTACCGAGGGTGAGAAAATAGTCGACCGATGTAAAAATTCTTTGGTATTAGCTTTTGACAAGATAAATTAGATTTCCGAGCATAATGATACCACAAGTTGAACAACCACTAAAAGGATGATGGCGTGATACCAAGATGCAACACCCTTAACAAGATATAATAGGAATTTACATTTTATCCCATATTGATGGGTTTTAGATTTTGTATCCTCTAAAACTGGTATCAAGAAGTCTGAATCCAAATGTTGGAACTATCTAATGATTTAATAAAATATTTATGATTTCGTCCACAATGACACAAGATAAAAATATGCCAAGTAAATATGTTACTACTAGTATTTTTTATATTAGTACCAAATGTGTGTTTTATGTATAAAAATATGGTAGGTAACTCAAAAACAACATATTTTATCTGTTATCACCGATTGAAATTTCATAAACTTTGTATTCCTGTGTGATAAAATATACTCCATCCTTTTCAAAAAGACTATCCGCTTTGACTTTGTCAAAATATTAAGGAGACCGTAATATTTTACTTGTCTACCCTTAGTTACTTACCTATTTTATTTTAATAAAAACGTTGGAAATAAAACTACCTAAAATTGTTAGGAGGATTATAAACACGAAATATAAAAGGAAAATTAAAAGATATCAATTTTATGGAGTATTTTTTATATGGAATTTAATTGGTAGAGCCAAATATATATTCTCTTAAAAGGAATAAAAGATATATTTGTTTCCTTAATTATATAAATTTCTTTAATATCTTAGATCGGTCCTGTTAAAAATAAATTTATGAATATAAAAAATTTAAGGGTATATTACGGAGTTCATTGGAAAAATATGACTATAAACAGTTGGACACAATTTTGAAACATACCAAAATGGAATAGAGGATAGTCTTTTTGAAACAGAGGGAGTACGCAAATTATTAGATATATAAACGTGTGAACTGTTTGTGTGTCAAGTCAACTAGTCAATGTTGACTTGACTTGTGTTGTATTAGTTTTAGTGTCTGGTTGTTGTGTTATTACAGCTTATCATTGAATTTAAATACAATGTAATAATCTCTGAATCTGTTATCTGAAAACCTTTAAAATAATAACAAAGATCATAAGTTTATCATGGTATCAGACTATCCTGAGACAAAAAATTTCAACTACTGCTAATATCGTTTCTCAATAAATTTTTGCAACAATCTTTGAATCCAGTACCTTTTATAACATCCTTTTTTCCGATTCACAACAAATTATTCAATACCTTTTTTCAATTTCTTCTGTCTAATTTAGGTCAGAATCACATCGAGATCTGTTTCTTGATTTCTTAACAAATTTTGTAGGGTTTGGTTAATGTCATTGTAAATAGTTTATACAAGAAGAAGAAATATGAGTTCTAATTCCGCTACTCAAATGTGTGATTCTTCTAACTTTACCTTTTCTTTCACTAATATCTCTAGATTTTATCTACAAAATTGGGTTCTAATAATTTTCTCCTCTGGCGTGATCAAATGAAATCATTTTAGTTTCAACTGATTTGTATGAATATGCTAATGGTGATGTGCAAGAACCAGTTAAGCAAATTGAAGTTGATGGAGTCTTAATTTTGAATCTGGAATGGGTTCTTTGGAGGAAAATAGAATGTTTTATAACAAGCTGCATGAAGGCAACATTTACTGATTCTGTATCTGGTGATATTTTGGGTTTTTCTACTTCTAGAGAAATTTGGTCGTTTCTTGAAGTTAGCTTCAAAAGGAAATTCATTGCAAGAAAGAGCATGCTCAGAAATCAGCTTCACAACATCAAGAAAGGTAATATAACTGTTTTGGTTTACTTACACAATATCAAGATTGTAGCTGATTCTTTGGCTGCAATTAGAGAAAGAGTTAGTGAATCTGATTTGATGATGTATGTGTTAAATGGACTAGGCAGAGAATTTGACACTTTTGTTGTAGCTGCACAAAATAGGGAAAATCCTTTTACATTTGCTGAAATAAAACCAAGGTTATTAAATCATGAGTAATAGCTCATCGAACAACAATAAGATTCTAGTATTGTTTTTGATGCACAACATCCTACTACTCTCTATGGTAGAAATGGAAACATTGGTAACAGTTTTAATGGTAGTGGAAGAGGCAAGCCAAGAAATAATTGGAATTTTAAGAATAATACTAGTAGTTCCTCTACATTAATTGCTGATCTTATTATTTCATTAAAGAAAGAATTTGCAATGAAAGAGTTAGGGAATTTGGTCTTTTTACTGCGAATTGAAGCTATTAGGGATAGTCATTCTATTCTACTGACACAAAAGAAATACACATTAGATTTATTGGAAAAAGCAAATTTATTAGATTCATGTGATACACCAATTGTTAAATCTAGTAGACTTTCTATTCATGATGGTATCAAGCTGGATAATCCTAATGATTACAGAACTATTGTTGGAGCATTACGATATTTAACAGTTACTAGACCTGATATCTGCTTTGGGGTGAACTATGTTTCACAGTTCATGCATTCACCTTCTGATATGCATTTTCAACTTGTAAAGAGAATTTTAAGATACTTGAAGGGTACAGTTAGTATAGGTGTTACTTTAAGGAAGAGTGATCTAACTAGTTTAAGAGCTTACACTGATTGAGCAGGCTGCCCAGACACAAGATGATCTACTTCTGGTTTTGCTGTATTTTTGGGTTTAAATTTAGTTTCTTGGTCTTCTAAAAAGCAGCAAACTGTTTCAAAATCCTCTGTAGAAGCTGAATACAAATGTCTTTCTGTTGCTGCTGCTGAGTTACAGTGGCTTAGATATTTGTTAGCTGATTTACAGACTATTGTTAAGACAGTATTATTATTGTGTGGCAATACTAGTGCATTGTCCTTGGCATCTAACCCTGTTTTTCATGCCATGATCAAGCATATAGAAATTCAATATCACACTGTCAAAGAGCTTGTGGAAGAAGGTTTCTTGCTTCAACACATTTCTTCAGAAAATCAGTTGGCAGATTTCTTTACCGAAGGCTTGGTTTTCCTATTTTTTCAAGACTGTTGCATCAACTACTGGATCATTCAATAACATCTACTTTAGCTTCTACTGTTCAAATTTCAGAGATATCTTCTTAGTGTTCGTTGTTGCATTTCTGTTCTCAATCTGATATTGTGTCTGCAGTATCACATTGAAGGGGGTGTATTAAATATATAAACGTGTGAACTATTTGTGTGTTAAGTCAACTAATCAATGTTGACTTGACTTGTGTTGTATTAGTTTTCGTGTTAAGCTGTTGTGTTATTACATCTAATCATTGTCTTTAAATACAATGTAATAATTTCAGAATCTGTTATCCGAAAATCTTTACAATAATAATAAAGATCTTAAGTTGCTCATAAATGCATTGTTGAGTAACTAGTGCAACCACTTATGAAATGACTACGCTTAACCTGGGTACCAAAACCATTAAATCAATGCCACGACATTTGTGAGCTAAATAAGCAGCGTTTTCAAACATGTAAAAACATATGTGCTTCAAACAAGCGGTTGACTACACAATAATTTTTTCTATTTTGGACCAAACTACATTTTTCCATGACATTATATGTTGTTGTTGCATATAAGTGTGAAATTGATCCTGGTCTGGTGTGTCTATCCAATGATAAGTGATACTGATAACCACGTATTTGATTTACAGCTGCAGTTAACTAACAACTTCGTTCAGTTTCAGTATGTGCCAAAACAAATGGAATGTTTTGAGCAATCTAAGTACCAGATGTGTAGGTCGACGGACAGCAATCACCCAATTTTCAAACAAAAACTACTAGAACAAATGGAATGTTGTGAACATGGAAAGTAGTAGATATTGTAGGTAGCTTGATTTCATTCTCACCACCGATCCAGAGAAAATCAAAGGTTTTACCTATTTCATATCCCCATTTTCCCTAAATCCCATCTAAATACACAAATCAATTTTTGTTTAACTTTTTCTAGGTTGGGTAAACAAAACTCACCCTAGTATATTCTGCGGGTAATCTTTTATCTAGGTGACCATCGTCTTCTTTCTCCCTCTCTCTGAAATCTATTCCTAAATCCATTAGTCCACCATAATATTATTTTTTTCTAATACCAAAACTACTGCACATGTATCAATCAAACTAGCAAGCAAAGGCTGCTAGGCATTATCAAAACTCAAATGCATGAGAATAGAAGAGAACATCTACATATCCACTATCACATCAGATAGAAAATGACGTAAAAACATTATTCATCAACCTGTTGTTCACTGACAAAAATGTTAAGGCAAGTTGAAACCAAGTTTAATTCAAATACACCAAACTAACAAGGGACAAGAAAATTGGTAATTGATTTTTTCTATCTTAATTGGGATTTTATTAGGTTAGTTCATCAAACTAACACGGGATTGCTTTTTTCTATCTTAATTGGGATTTTAATTGAAAAAGAGTTTAAATAACTACCTGGGAAATATATAATCTTCATTGATGTTCACTTTTCTAATTAGGTTTTCATTAATGATACTTGATTATCCCCAAATTTAAAAATTTTACCCTAATGGATCGCTGTAGTTTAGATATCCAGGCATTCAATCTTCACAAATCTGATTAAGATGGCGGTTGAGAATCAATATCTAAACTCAGATCAATTTGGTGGCGGTGAAGGTGATGGCTAGAGTTTAGGTTAACATGGTGAATAATAAGGTGAGTGCTATTTACCCAGTCTAAAAAGGGGTAACCAAAAATTTAATTTTATAGTTGAGATAGAAAATAAGGAAAGTGAGGATGGGAAATAGGTAAAACCAAAATCAAATAATAAGGCAACATCCAGTTTGGATAAGAAAGTTGTTAAAACTAGGCATTCGTCTCGCTGATTCCTACTCTGCCATAAACGAAAAAAAACATCAAATAGTTTCAGACTGGTGGTGAAATTCTTGTAAAAAGGGGGTTTACCATAAAACGGTAAAATGATTGGAAAGCACACATCAAATGGATATATCTGGAGGACATTGGAGTATTTATCTATCAAGACTGAAGCGTTTTCAAGATAAAAGTGCACGCACAAACTGGTAGCCTACAGCGGTGACCAGTCTTGGGAAGTAGTTTGGTCCATTTAAAGATAAGCCCACAACCGAACCACAAACAGGTGGGTAACATAGTCCCCAGCCACACGCTTATCGTGGTGTTTTAATTAATAAACTAAATTAAATTAAATTACAGTGTAGATTTCTATTGTGTATAAGTAATTAAGTATAAGTTCAATTTGTACTTCTGTAGTGAGTGAAACAGTGAGAACAGGTATTTCAAACCATTGCAGCAAAATTTTGAGGTGCTTACATAAGTGAGGTGTTTATCTGTTAAGTTCAATTTGACTTCATCTCGACATCTCCATTCTCGTCAGGCTTGGTATCTGGAATGTCTTTGGGAAGAAGACCAAGGAGAGGCAATGGCAACAACGAGCTGAGATTGCAGATAACTATAAAGAATGTCAAGTTATTAAAGCTGTCTCTTGTGACACCCAGAAGCTGTGTCAGGCCAGCTCCTAACAGCCCCCCTATGACACTCCCTCCATTTGAGATGGACATGAGAGTTGCAAATAGTGTTGCTTCCATACCAGCGGGACATAATCTTGCAGCCAACACTAAAACAGGCATGAATGATGCCTGAAAATCCCAGACACCCAAATGTTTAGTTTAAAATTGATATAACTTGGATGAACAAGTTATATTTTGGGTATGCTGTATTTCAGTGGCCTTAGATGTATAGAACTAGATAGAGGAACAGGCTAACCCCATATAATTAGACATTACCTGACCAAGAACTGTAATAATTAAAGAATCTCCGACAGCAAACCACTCGTCACTTATGCCAAATTGTCGATTTAATCCAGTAACAAGTATAACCTGTCCAAATACACGACTCTTTCAGTTCCGGACTAACTTGGAATAACTTAATAAAACTTAATTGAAAGCAAAAGCAGATATCTCTGAAAACCTGTGTCATCCCTAGCGCTGAACCTATAATGGTGGTCACAAGAAAAATCTTTCGCAGTGGAACATTCTTCAAAAATCCATTGTACAGTCCTACACCTATTAATGATGCAACCGAAGTGACAAGCTTGACACGACCAAGAAATTCCGGGGTGAAGCCAAGTTTGTTCGTACTGAAAAAAAAATTTGTTATACAACAAAGATGATTATGAAAAGAATATATATACAAACAAGCTTTGGGTAAGATAAAACACACTACACAAACAGTTAAAATGAAAGACAGATATAAGTAGTAATGGAACTTACGTAAAGTAAAACATAGCAGACTCTGAATGTGGTGTAGCTTGCCAGAGGAAAATGAATAAGGTGGGCAAAAATATATTTGGCTGCCGGATGGCACCCAATAACTGAATAATATTCTGCTTTGAGCTCTCAAAAAATCCTGCACCCACTAAAGAAAGATTATGTCCTCCTGTAGACCTAGACGTGGGTTTTTCTTTAACAACAACAGCAACAGCGGACGTTATCAGTGGAAGCAATGCCGTGATGCCGAAAACAAACCTATAAATAACAAAAGATATTAGCCTATGATTGTGTACAATTTGTAATTAATAATTGAGAATGTATACATCTACTATCTACAGACAAATTTTCAGCCAGAGAAGTTATGACTTTACCTAACACCATAAGCATCAACCAGGGAGCCGCTAAAATAAGCACTAACTATCCCACCGAAAGCTGAGGATCCCCAACATAAAGACTGAAGAGAGCCAGACGTGCTTTGTGATTCACCACGAGCCCGTTCAACAACCATGGAATCTACAACCTGCACCATGCTTCAATTTGCTGAATCATGCTTGTGAAGTATGGCACATGAATGAAGAGTATCTATCGGCCAGGTATGTTGTTTGAAAAGACTAATTATAGAAATGCTTCCAGGTACACCAAGAATGCGTTTACCACTGCAACATTACCCATCGGAACTTTATGTCAAAAAAATTCTGATAATTGCTCTGTCCATGCTAGATCATAGGAACAGGTATATTTTGCTAATAATTGCTAAGTATGTAACAGATCATTCAAACAGATCTACAACTCTTAACAGATGATAGCAAGTGACTAGGTGACCACAAAATGCTAGCATGCCTTTTTATAATTTCTTGACGGATGACAACTGCTCCCTTTTGCTTAAAACACCATTTTGAGTTTCTATAAAATATCTTTGAGAACTATAATAACATGAATACAGTTATATCTAATTAATGCATAATACAAGTCTCAAAGTTGATACTACTAAGGAAGTGCCCCCACTTACTAAAATATGCCATTATATCCATTCAGGAAAATGATATTAAACATAACTACAAGCATGTAGATATTTGGAAAGAGACTGTGAAACTTTAAATAATCGCCAGAACTTACCACATCAGAAAAGGCAACAGAAAGAGATCCAAGAAGAATGCAGAAAGCAGCGCCATACTTGTCATCAACGAGGGAAGCCATCAAAGACCATGATAGTGCTCCGAGCAGCCCAGATAGAACAAGGTATGACCTTCTTCGGTAACCAAAGAGTGGGACAGAATCACTGTAACGACCATGAAATTTTTAAGTAACAAGGTATAACATCATGGAGAAAGAAATGAATAGTTAGGGATGCATAAACATTGAGGAATAGATAAATAACCACCTAATGAATCCATACAGAGGTTTGATAAGCCACGGCAATGCAGATACACCAGTTACCACTGCTGTCTACTTAACCACATTAAAAGAAAACAAAAGTATTATGCTAAATCAAATTTGACAAAATTCATCGACAGAAAATGGGATGATAAAGCAACTGAGACTATAGAACTAAAAGAGAATATAGGGTATAAGTAACATACCTCTGCCGGATCTAGGTGTAGGTCATCTTTTAAGTAAAAGCTCACTGCAAGCCTAGAAAGGCCTAAAACACCCTGTACAAAATATACCATCGAAACCGCAATATTATCTGGGGATAGATCCACCCCAAAGAACGATATATAAGGTTCCTTTTTCCGTCCACTAGCTTTACTGGAAGAGCATGTTTCACCTTCTTTATCAGTCACTAATACTTCTCCTTTCTCTGAAGAAGGTAAGTGACTCCTCGACGCTTCACACACGGACCCAACAGCCAATTAAAATCACAGGCAAGAGTATTGATCTGATACTTGAATCAGATAATAAAAAGAACTTGAATCTACAATTTAAACAAATATCAAATTGAATGGTGCAGTCGTTCCGTTGGTATAATCCCTCAACCACGAGCACAACAAGTTACAAAAGTGAACTCTACGACTGTTTGCCTAGGGCCTGTAATAGACCAACACTGTCCCCAATGTTGGCAAAGGCACATGTCTGCAACACCTATGTGCCCAAAGGTCTACTCAAGAGTAGGCAAGTCGCAGCAGCCCAACTTTCCCGGGTTAATACACGCCTACTTGCTTATGAGTTATTGCTTGTTTGGTATTGGACTATTAGATTATCTAGACATGTATTATCTTGATTCAGTCCTAATTTTTGATAACCTTATTATTTGATATGCAAAAAAAAAAAGCAGGAAAATTTCCACAATATCTGTGTCATAGGCTTGCTTATGGCATTCCCTGGCGCCTCCACCCGAACAACATATATTGTTGCCGAAACCAGCTGACATGAAGGTAGGACGCCCAAGGCTACTAATACAGAACATTACACATTTAATAACAAGAAGCCCCAGTCTTTGCACTTCAGACACCCTAGATTCCATCAAATTAGTGGTCTAAAATTGGTGGACTATAAATATCTCACTAATTAGTTCTTAAGACATTGAGTCTATAACTACAAATTCAAATTCAGGCATCTCCACAAGAAAATTAATCAGGTATACTGGTAATTACTTACATGTTCTAGATCCAAGCAAAGATGATCCTTCTTCCGATGGAGGAATTTGTAAGCTGACAGACATATCTTTTTCCGAGGAAGATTTTTGTCTAGATTTCCGGCGAGTGGGTTTTGATTTACAGGTGAGTTTGTTGTGTTCTTGCCGGTGGATCTGAGAGAAAGTAGGAGAGAGAGAAGCGAAGAGGAAGAAAGGGTTTCGGGAAGTGAAAGTGGAAGTGAGAAGTGAACTGGAGTTTCTGATGAAAGCCATAAAGAGGATCGGTTGTACTGTGTGACAGTGTATCGGGTTTTTTTTAAGCAAATGAAAGTATGAAATTGCTTTGATATATCGGCAACCCCACAGGCCACTCGATAAATGGGTGTGTGGGATAGCTCTCCGGCTACGAAGCCTACCCAAACCATGAGCATGTTGTCTTCCTTAAGCAACACGTGTATGTCCCAAGTTGGAAAGAATGTTTAGAATAAACCAAGGTTCGAAAAATAGGTCACGCGTGACCGTTATAACACGTTTTGAGGATGTGAGCACGTTTCAGACAAAAAAACACATTATTTAGAAGAAGAAAAAAAACACGTTTTTATACATTATTCTAAAATAACGGGCATTATAACTGTTAAATAGAAATAAAAAAGAATTATGGTCTGAAATTCCTATCTAACGGTTAATAATGTTGTTACAACGATTTTTATATATTGTTATTTTATTCTTTTATTTATAAAATTTTAATAATTAATTTATTTAGGAAGAATATTACAATAAACTAGTTGGAAGCCCAACAAGCTAAGCTCCAACAACGTACTACTACATTAGAATTGTAAGAAAAAAAAATTACATGCTCTTCTTTTTTCTTAAAAAACGGTTATAACTGGCGTGAAAACGGGAAAAACGATCTAGAAAACTTGCGTTAAAATGTTATTTAGAAGAAAAAAATGTAAAATTCAATTTTAGAAAAACAATTATAGCATGCATGAAAACGTCATAACGGGTCTAAATAACGCTGTTATTTCCTATTTATCGGTGATATATAGACACGTGTATTGGTGACCCTCACTGACACGTTACATAGGCGTGACTGTTTTAACAGCCGTTTTTTCGGAAATAACGGACCGTTTTTCAAACCTTGGGATAAACTCTAAATTGTTTTTAATATAAATGATTAATGATTCACGGGATTACAGAACACAATAAACCAAATAGAACTGGACTAGTTATATGATAAATGATTTTCATACATGACTACGTGACGAATATCAAGTAACAAAACTTTTAGTAACTAATAACGGTAATAATAACACCCACTTTGATGCTTGACCCGTAATCTTAGTAAAGTTTTCAAATCCATTTTGAATGATATCTCCTTCAAGAAATGTTATAAGATGCTTGATATGTGTCTTTCCCAGTCGAAAAGCAATGAACTCACTAGAAAAAACCGTCTGAGCTCCTGTACCTGCCAAAGAGAATCATCACCAATTATGAAACAAATGTTGATCACGTATAGTTGAAAAAAACAATTTTCTTCTCTGTTAAAAGGAGTTCAGTGTTGTTTTTCCATTTATGAAATTGATATGAAAATTGAAACATTGATAATATCCAATTATGTTTTGCAAAATAAAATTTATATAAAAGAAAAAAGGTTAATAACAAATTAATTTTGAAAGTAGCTAACCTTAACCTTTTGTTATACCAGTACTGGAAGTTTCTAGGTCTAATTTAATTTAAGTATATTCTTATTGTTTTGAAAAAAAAAAGAATTATAATTTTCATCTTAATATCATTGATTTATGTACTTTTTTGAGTTTGCTAGAAAATATGTACATGTGGTTGTTTATGTCAGTTTCTTACGGTTATGGACCCAGTAAACCCTGTTGAACCATTGGTAAGACCATATAAACCTAACCCAGTAATTTTATCAATTCGACGCTCAACTTGGATTTCGAAAATTGTTTTGCTAAGGGATTTTTCCTGATATATCCAATTTTTAAAAGTTGTTTACAAATTATCCCAATCTTTTTGAAAACTTATAAATATATCCCTGTTACAAAGACTTTTATCCAGTTACAAGTTAACTAGAATTAACTTACAGGTGGAATTTTTAGGGTTACTTAAGTTGACTGATTGTGATTATGTTCAACTAACCATTATGGTTATGTTCCACATGTCGCACATCAGATGCAGACAAGATAAACGGTAAAGATTTCATCTTAAAACGGATGACTAAGATTTTGTATTGTTGTACACACGTAAATGATCTGAGCAACAAAAAATCGAAATCTCGGGATTGATCATACTCCCCTCTATCATCTTCTTAACTCTGTCTTCTTCACCTATGACATAAAACCTTAACGAACCTATCTAAATCCAAACACATCCATTCAATTCATTAAAAACCAACATTGAAAACATCACTTATTCAATTTAAACCTAAATAAAATACATACATAGACTAAATAAGCTAAAAAATATAAATCAAGTACTAAAATTGTAGAATCTAATAAAACAACAATTCAATTCTTAGATTTTGGACCTTTCTCTATCTTCTTCTGCCTAATTGTATTTGCATCAGACCTCTTCTTTTTATTTATTTTTAACAACTTTTTCTGCAACTGTAATACCTATATTCTTCATCACTGCTGATGTACACTAAAAGAATGAGTGAGAGGACTAACCTCTTTGTCTTCCTTTAGGGAGAGTATCCATTATTTCCCTTAATATCGGTAACATCGAAAATTATGTATAGGCAAGAACATTAGTACCAAAAAAATTATCATAAAACCATCTCCCTTTGTGTACCCAGGAGCTATAAAGTTAGCACTGTCATTGTTCATTTAGTAATTTTTTAGTTGGAAACCTTCATCAATACCAGCACCACATATAACACCAAGACATTGAATTATCATGAAGAAAAAAACTCTAGTTAGATATAGTTTTGTTGTTAATAGCAGTCCAACAGTAACAGCAGGGTCGATATGGCGACTTATAGAAGCACATCAAAAGGAGAAAATTAGAAGAAGAAAAAACCACAACCGAGGTGGAAAAATCAGAAGATGAAAAAAAGAACACGATAAAAAAGACCAAGTGAGCTAAAGAGAGAGTTCGAGATTTACTGACGACTTTGAATGAGATGAGTAAGATGGTCTATCTTGTATACGTCTAGTAGAAAAAAGACTCAAACAATTCTGGACTATGGTTTTAACGAGGCAACGTATTAGAGTCCAACTCTGTTCTAAGCTTCTTTTTAAATATTGTACTCTTTTTTCTTAGTTCAGGTTTTGTCCCTATGGACTCTCTAGGCAGGTTTTTAATGAAGTAATTGACTTAAACAAAGTGATCATTAAAGATATAACTACATGTGAAGAACTATATCACCTATATTCGAAGTACCATATGTGAAGCACTGCATATGAAAGCACTACTATTATACCGCACAAAGGGGAATATTGTAGGGCCTTGCACATGTATGTGTGGCCCATATAGCTATAACCAAGTTTACCTTATAGTCTAAGCCAATGTAATCAATCTCGGCCGAGATTTCGGTGATTTTTTCGATTTCGGCGTAATAGCAAATCAAATATATAATCTCGGGGCTCTGAGATTTCAGACGAGAATCTCGCCTTACTCGTCCAAATCTCTCCTGATTCCCGAAATTTAGGTTG
Organism: Papaver atlanticum; assembly: GCA_023531105.1. NCBI lineage: Eukaryota > Viridiplantae > Streptophyta > Magnoliopsida > Ranunculales > Papaveraceae > Papaver > Papaver atlanticum. The sequence continues at coordinate 1,083,044 of JAJJMB010010117.1, read as the reverse complement.
ATAATTCCTTTGATAAATTATTTTTTGTATATCCATTCTCTTAGGCAAAATTTTCTTTGTTTGCTATTCTTGTCTTTGTTTACGTTCTCTTTAAACTTCTTCCATACTAAAATCAATCCTTGAACAAGATTTATAGGATAGAATGTTAAGCTCTGTTGAGTCAAAGCTTTTGCCATTTCCGCGAGTGAGTCATGAAGATCGTTTTTTACGGTCACCTGTTATAGCTCATTAAATATGTGTTAGTATTTGTTAAGCTTTTACAGATGAAGAAATCAAGAGAAATCAAAACAACGATTTCTTGTTGTTATTCAGCATATTTTTGCTTGCGTACTTTCTTTGTCTTAATATATGTGAGGATCGGTTCCCTTATATTAGGAACTCATCTATTCCTTCTCTTATTTTCAATAACAAATGAAGCCTTGTTAGTTGTTATGCTTAGAGTAAAATGGAAAAAGGTTACTGATAAAACACTTTATGTTTGAAGACTATGAAGGGGAAAATCGCATACACACTTTTGGTTCGGGAGAAGAGATAAGTGATATTGTTATCGTGTATCAAGTATTATTTTTACGTTTTTATTTTTATCGATGATATTGCTCATTATTTTTGTTAATCCCAGCAAACACAGATTAAAAGTATAAAATTGTAAATAATGGACCGGAATATACTTCGAGTTTCTCCCCGAGATGAGATTGATCCAGTGTCTCGCTCCCGACCGAGACAAGCCGAGATCCGAGATTAACTACATTGGTCTAAGCCTATATAAAGAGGCTTAAACCTATGTAATATATGTAACTTATCCCTAACGAATAAGAATTCTCCTTCTCATGTTCTTTCACATCCCCGTAGTACTACAACAAAAATATCTTTTTAAAACTTTTTATTAGTAAACTGTTGCTCCATGTTTTTTTGAACAAAAAATTCTAAAGAGCTAAATATATACCCCAAACATATCTGTATACATGTACCTAACATTCTAAACTGAACTGAAATAAGTTAAGTTCCATTGTATTTGACCCTATATCTTCTAAATATCCCATAAATTCCCTTAACTAAGCACAGGCGTCCAATGGATTTTCAAATCAGCACCCGTTTCTTCTTTTTTATAAGAAAAAACAGATAGATGATTAAAAAGAAACAACCCTATGGTCCTTATATAAAGATGGCAAGAGCCAAATAGGGTACAGACCAAGCCATATTACTGACATTTGTTTTAACCCATTGGACTAGATTGTGAGCAACTCCATTTGCAACACGGTTAACAAATACAAAGGACATAAATTTAAATTTAGGAATTAGTGCTTTAACGTCTTGTAACAGGCAATGGGTTCTCTGATCTCCCATGAAGGTCTTCTTATTTATCATCACCTGCTTCTAATTCAAAATCCATTGGAATGATTTCTAAGCAATCAAATGCTCAACCTTCGCTAAAATTGTGAAAATGAGAGTGAATATTCACATTCTCGATCCTTGGTTTGGTTATAAGTTTTTTTCATCCCCTTCATCACCAATCTTATACTTTGATACTAAGAAAAAGATTTACTAGTGGTCAATGAACCATACAACAATTCGAAGAAACAATTCCGGACTGTTTTTAATTGGTACTCCAGCACCTAGTTAGTAAGTTCGCGAATTATACTCGTATGATTCGCGAATCCGTCCATATCGGTCGTATAATTGGAACCTCAACTTAGATTCGCGAATTTCCAGCTTAAAATGAATTATACGTGTATTTACGAATTACCGAATCATACGACCCGTATAATACTTTTCCACATCGTCACTATATTAACATTATTTATCCTATTTTTGACTTTTAAACTTTTACACACCAATTTCATTCCAATACCACCAACGTACATGTTATTTGTTGATGATACATATCATATGTATAGTTCTTGTCAATTGATAATTCATGTCAAATTATAGTATCTACGAAGAAATTATATTAAAAATTAATTTTTTAACAGGTTAATATAGCGAATTTTTTATGTCGAATTCATATCTCTAAAACGAATTACACATGTACGTATGTCGTTCCGTATTACTGCCAAATCACGAATTTTTGACCGAATTTTTGACCTAATTTGGTTTTACAAGACCGTATAATACTCAAATGTATCCCGTCCCAAACATTTCCGGTGCCCCGAATTGTTAACTAGGACTCCAACGCACTCAAACAATTCTGGACTGTTTTTTATTGGTACACCAACGCACTTTCTTTTTGGGAGAGATGCACATTACTCAGGATTTCAGCACCAATTTTCTTATATATTTCTGTTACAATGCTTTACATTCCCACCAGAAACATTCTTACATTGAGATACAAAACCAATTTTCTTATATATTTCTGTCACAGTGCTTTACATTCTCACCAGAAACATTCTTACATTGAGATACAAAACCTTGTCCTCCTCCAATTTTAATTGTGAGGAAGGGTAAGAATAACCATGACATTAAAATTGGAGTAAGTGTAAGAATAAACAACCGATCCTTTGGCCATTCTTTAATTAAAAATCAAATGATCACTTTATTTGATTACTACTTTAATAAGGACGGTTTAGTGGATTGACATGATCATGTTGGATTTGGGTCCATGACACTGGTAAAGTAGCAATAAACAAGAACTTAGCAATTGAAGCAAAATGATGCATTTGAGATGGTATACAAAAGATAATTAGTCATATTTTCATAAGTTTACTAATCTTTCAAGCCCACAAACAAAACTGAACCAAAAAACTCGCTCAAACATTCTCCTCCCAGTCTTAAACAAACTTAAGATACAAAAAAGGTAAGATCAAAAATCAAAATTATAGATTAACCACTATACCATCTCTACTAGATAGCGGCTTAAAGTCTGCAGACAGTCTTAGCAACAACTAAGAAAACATCGAACTGGGTGGATGATTAGTGCTCTAATAATATTCCGAGCATTTACACATTAATTTCGTATTCAGCTTCTCAGTAAGTGACGATTAATCAAGAACAAGTCCTCAGAGAACTGTCCACGCCAAATTTCTCCCTCCCCTCGTCGAGTAAAATCTCTTCGTTTCGACATTCATGACTGCAGAAGGCTTTCTCACCTCTGCAAATATAGAACCAATCCACTATCAAAATAATGCACTAGTTATTCAAAAGTCATCCAATCTAATCTGGAACTACTTCGTACTCAACATTGGTAGCCAAGTTAAAACAATATATACAATCCAAGGACTAGTATCTCAAAAAATTACCTTTTACCGGTTAAATTCGGTAAGATCTTGGAGGCCCAACTTCGTTTATCAAATTCAATGTTTAATACTAACAGAACTATTCTAAGAATTGGATGACTTCATCAAGTATGATCGTTTCTTCCAACTAAGGCAATCTAAGAATCCAAGAAAAATAAAACTGATACAAGTCCTTACCTTAAAACTCATATATTACAACAAGACATGACACAAATAAGTAAGTGAAAGTTACCTGTATATGTAAATGTCTTTACCCTGCTCAAGATTCTTCTTGCAAGTATGACAAAAGCTGAGGAAATTCTTGGAAGGATAATCTTCTGATTTTTCAGATAAAAAAACATTTCCCTTTCTTGGAGACGAAAATCCAACAACACCACAACAATTCTTAACAACACAGTTGTCAAAAATATGAGTAGTTCTTGGGTTAGGACCATGAGTCATAACACAAGTATAATCTTCAGATGACTCCATTTCAGAAGCGGATAAACAACCAGTAAATACCCTAGGAGAATTCTCAGATGGAGAAAACAATTGAGAAGAAACACCAATTTTATTATGAATTGGTGTATTGATACCAAAATCAGTAGAACAAGGTGATTTAGTTGGTAAAGGTGGGGGGATTCGAATTTTCAATTGAGAACCAAACAAAACCATTCTACTAGAAGAAGTCAAAAATTTCTGATTTGGTTGTTTTTCATCATCAAGTAATGCATCAAGAATTCCTAGACCAATACCTGACTCTACTTTTTTCTCCCATGATTTGGTAGTACTAAAAGGGTTTGCAAAGAAGGGTTTGTTATCAAGAATTGAAGTAGGACTTTTAACAGAAGAATTATTATAATCACTTTCAGATAATAAACCATTTGAAACTGAAAACAATAACCTTGGTGAAATAAGAGGAGGTGCTGGTTTTATGAATTTGTCTCTTGAACCCATTGAGGAGGAAGCTTGGTTATTAGCAGTAGTTACTGTTCTTGATCTCTTCCTTAGCATTCTTTTTAACTTCTCTCAAAATTCCAGTGCTAGCAGTTTTCTAACTGCAAAATCCCAAGGGAGAAAAAAATAAAAGGGGTCAGATTTACATATAGAGTGTAGAGAGAGTCATAAACTTTAATGTTTAGACATGGGTTTAAAGACTTACCCATAATAATCCTACAAAGAAGCCTGAACAATCGCCAAAACCATTAAAACCGCCATTTTTGGAACTTAAGTTTTTTTTTCTTGGAGAAATACTTAAACAAGAGAATGGGACAAAACTATGTAGTACAAAACCTAAAATTTCAAATGACCTTTAAAGAAAAAAATTACTACACCCTTAAAATGGAAACAGAGACATTTTTTTTTTCTCCTTTCTCTAAAGGGGACTAATGTTATAATCAAACTCAAAAACAAGAAGAATCAAAAACCCAAAACCAGAAAAAGAACAGAGAATCTAACAGGAAAACAAAAGAATAAACAACCTTAACTTTGTGATCTTTTATACAGTACGTTTTCTCTGTAACAAATAAGGACTTAGATTTGGTTTCTTAAGCTTTTTATACTCTGCTGACTAAAACTACACTAAAAATGAACCCAAGATGTTGACATTATTAGAATCACAAAAGATTTACTCTCTTCTTTTCTAGAGTGGGTTTTCTTCTTCTTCTCACAATCAGTCCTCAAACACAAGAAATCTTCATTGGTAGATGATTTCAAGCTAAACGTAGAAGCAGAGGAGAGGAGTGAAAGAAGTTTAAAGAAAAGGTGTTATGGTAGACATAGAGACGCGTGTAAAGATCAAATCAAATCTAGTGAAAATTTATGTTTACAGCTAAAAATTACTAGACACCATCTAAAAATGGCCTGTTTTTAATGGCGGTTTTGAATTGACACGACTTAAATAGCAGCAGCGCAAAGAAATCATTCTCTTTCTCTTTTTTCACGCTCTCTCTCTTTCTCTGGAAAATTTCTCTCCTACTACGGCAGTTGCAAACATCAGAGTGAAGTGACGCACACTCCATAGACTGACAACACGAATATCCAATTCATATGTACGAGTATATCTTTTGATGTACATTAGAGTAGAATCAATGGGTTAGGATACTCTCAACTACACTGGTATTACTCTATGGGAGTCTGAGACGTCCAACTGTTGATGATGGTCAATGGATAAGAAAGTTGACCCGTAATTTGGCAGGACTTTACTCAATTCGTACACACTACTACTACACAGTACACACATATCATGGACCAGGGTTCAGTAATTAGGTCGGTTATTGTACGAACCCTTATTGAACCATGCATTACTACAAGTCAATGTTACGAGTAATGCTAGTTAGACTGATTATTTAGTGGGGGTAGGTCAGTAGGTGGTTAAAGGGATCCGTAGGTATTGTACAGGCAAGGATAAGTGTGGATAGTTTGACACACATACGAGCATGCCTGGCGTGCTTATACCCCAGCTTCGGGTGTGTTGTGACATCAAACACTGTTACTCTGGGATGTGTTGCTTTCGTTTTGTCAATAACTTGTTTGCTGTGGTGTGGTGTGGTGTGGTGTGCTAGTATCCGGGGGTGGTTTTTGTTCCTTTCGTTTTGCCAAAAACTTGATACAGTATGGTACGGTGTTGTGTTGTGTCTAAATTTTAACTTGTTCAACACTAGTGTGATACAATTCTAAGAATATTCTAATTTCTTCGATGGATGTCAAAGAAAACATTGAAATCTTTTCTTTATATATAAAATTTCTACCGATTTCCCATTCAATAATAGCAAATCAAAATTACATGGATATCAAGTGCATTAAGAATCAAAATTAAACTAAAGTAACACACTTGTAATATAGTATAAGATCCAAAATCCTGATAAGGGAAAGAAAAGGAATTCCGAGAAACAACCTAATACAAAAATGATAGAGCATATCAAATCGTAGAGAAGATGCTCTTCGTAACATGTATTGACCATTTGATAGGTTGTTTTCTTGCAAAAGTGAAGCCCCATTGGAAGTGGAGTAATCTGCCCAAAATCTTGACTAGAGAATTGATAACACTGGTATCTGGAATACGATGACGTATTTGACAACCCACATAATGAAAGAATGAAAACTATTTAAATAAATAAGAATCATCATTAAGGTGAAGACAAAAATCACCGATAACGGTGAAGGCTAGAATCACTTAAAGTGTAAACAATAAAAACGAACCCTAAAAATTCAAAACAAAAAAAACGAAAAATAACTAAACAAAGAAAATCTTATAACTAAAACACAAAAAATTGAAATCCTTGCTCAGGACTAGTCCCAAATGGACTAAATTTGAGCAAAAAGATGAAGAAGGTCGGGGGTTTTCCTTCTTTTTAGAGGAAAACGAGAGAGGGGAGAGAGAGGAAAAAAACTAAAATTTACCTCAAAACATGTTATCTGAAAGCGGATTTGAACATTCAACTTTTTATTCGAAAGTGTAACTGACTAGATACGAATTCAGAGACAAAAGTCTTCATGTCCTGACTATTTTAATCCTAAGTTTTACACATAAATATATGAAATTAATACTTAAAAATATGTATCACATGGGGTGTTGGTGAATTGAGTTTTGTACATAGAAATGTAGTTGACCGACTTGACCGTTACCAAAATAATTCTAATTATAAATAACTTATATTCATTTAACAGCATCAGTTACCGTTAGCACGTGACTCGCACATACAACTAAAAATCTGTTTTAAAATACATCCAACGGGTGAGAATTGATGGAATTGGCTGTTTAGATTATTTCTCTGTCGGGTATTTGACGGGCGACTAGGGTTCCGTCTTCAAAGTTCCTTTCTTTAAAAGGTCAATACATTACCTCTCGTTGTTGATATAAGATCCATGACAATCTTAGGGCTGTCAATGGATACCTAATTACCTGAAATCTTATCGGGTCTAATAGGATATACCTGCCGGGTATCCACGAGTGTCGGGTGCCAATTTATTTCATTCTTTTACTAATCATTTTAACAAATTCTAAGTATTTGCCTAGTTTTGACTTTGATTTTTTTTTAGTTTTCCATTTTTCTATCATATTTTAGCTTTATTTACAACATTAACAAAGAAGCAATAGTAAATTTGTATACAAATAATTTGGACTCATGCAAAAAAAGAAGAAGATATTAGGTCTTTGAGAAATTGTTTGGTAGTTTTTCAATACCTAACTGGTACTCAGACCCGACGGGTTTATAGGATTTTTATCGGGTTTATAGGATTTTTATCGAGTATGGTTACGAGTCCACTAAATTTTAAGATCGGAACCTAGAACTGTTAGGACCCGGAGCTATCTTTTTTTATCTAGTCTGGTTCCCGGTCCGGTGGTATACCAGACCCATTTGCGTCCTTAGCAATCTATAGTTTCTTCACCTAAGAATACAAATAATAAGTTTGAATTCAACCAAACAATTTCCAAAATATGGAAGGAAATAATCCATGTTTTAAAGAAATATATCCCAAATCAGGAGCAATAAAAGGAGATGGGGAAAAAAAGTATGAGAATGATAGTTATTTTAATCTTCTTCCTCGTAAATCAAGTGACTTTGATGATGATTTTATCTCCTCCTCCACTCATTTTCTCAATCAATCAATTAGATCAACAATGTAGACCCCTACATTAGATTTTCGTTTTTAATTTCTCGGCCCTTATGTTTCTAGGAAGAACTGAACTTCCCTTCGGACTCATTTCCAACATTCGGTTAGGAATTGGTCTCTCAAATAAAAGCCTTGACATTTAAATAAGCTCAGAACGAGATTAGAATTGAGTTGATTCCAAACTGTTGTATTTTTGCTCGAATTTATTTTGCGACTAGAAGTGAGGCATATTTTGAGAGATATACCATTTTAATTTTTTACTAATTGTTATTCAAAAAGATATAATTGGAAGAAAAAAGACAGCTAAAAATATCTCGTTCCCCTCTTTATTTTGAGAACCGTGAAAACTTCAAATATGTCAACTTTGGTGGAACGGGGGAGTATTAATTTTCTTGTAAAAAAAATGAAAATTTTATTATTTTCATTTCTTAGGATTTCGGATCAGATATCATCCAATATCCGGATAAAACTTATCTACGAACTCGAAGTAAAAAAAAATGACATTTGAATTATTTGTATTCAAACTTTTATGCAAAAACATATATAATTTACAATGCAGTCTACTGCACGAGCTAGGTTTCCTTTTACCATGGGCTTTTTCATTTTCTTTTTTGTTGGTGGTGAATGGTAAATAGTTATTGTTTTTACTTTGGACTCCCACCAATGTTGATATGTCGTACATCCTTATGCATGTATACCTAAAAGGATGATGAACATATGATGCATATACGTTGAATTTTGTTTTGGACTTGCAATACCTATAGTGCTCATCATCAGTGGAGGCTTTTACATGTCGACTTCGATGGCAATAGAACATGATTATTCTATATAATTTTTCATCGGCAAAACATTTGCTTACTCCAGATTCATTATCTTGATTTTGGGCGAATTAAAATACACAGATGAAGGATATTTCTGTGATGTATGTAGTTTTGACTGCCTCATCTTGAAAAGGAGAAGGGACCATCAATTTTTTTGTTCGGCAACCTGAATAGATAAAACCTAACACAGTTGCAAGTAGGTCAAAGAAAAGATCATTGAATCAGATCAGTTTGTATATAGAGTTTGTTAGAGCACTGCTCGGTTGAACCCACAAGTTTTGATATCTCAAGCTTGTTGTCAATGTTAGGTGATCAAAACTATATCTTGATTTCTAGTCTACTAAGTCAAGTTTCAGATAGGTTAGAATTGTAGTTGAGTATCAGAGATCACCCTTAAAGACTAGAGATCGACGAAGACATTTGGAGAACTTTTATATCAGGTATGTGAAGACTGAACCATTATATTTTACTCATTATACCATCATTCTATCTACTGAGACTATGTCGTATGACTTATAGTAGATTTACAAAAAAGATGTTTCGAGTCATGCTTGTCTTGTGAAAAATCTCGAAATATGATTTAGCGATTAGATGTTCAAAGGTCCTTAACAATATTAGTTATATGAATTAATTTGTGGATCAATTCAAAATTGCTCATGCAAATGATTATATAACTTAGGAATGTTTCAAACATCATAAGAGAGAAACATGAACTTACTGAAATTTCTATTCAGGGTGGGTTGGCGAACCAGTTCGCAAACCGCAAGTTCAGTCGGGAACAGTTCACGAACCTGGTCGACGAACCGTGGTGAACTGAATTTTTGAGTTGAATAAATTGGCTAGTAGTTGGCGAACCCGGTTCATGAACCGTGGTCAACTGAATTCAGTAGTCTAGTAGGGTAGGCTAACCTGGTTCACGAACCGTAGCACCCTGACTCGTGAACAATATATACGGTTGGCAAACTGTTGTACCAACTATCCCGACAATGTTTAGAAGATGCTTAGAGACTTATTATTTTAATATGTCTAGCATTGCTAGAACTCTCTTAAACACTTCTAAGACTTCATTGATCACTTAAACACAAATGTGCGTGAATCACGATTAATTTCTTAGGTGTTTAAATGAACATCAAATAGCCTTTAGTTCTTTGGCTAATTAAGTTTCCGAACCGAATAATCATTATACACGGTTCAGTAACTGAACATATGTGTGCAGTCTTCTATTGTAGTTTGAAGACCTAACTTGCTTGCTTGATTCTCAAGTTATCTTAGCTTGAATTCTAAGCTAACCTTGGTCTTTGAAAACTAGAAATAAAGCATCTCTGTCAACTGGGAAAATCAATCCCTGACACTTTATGTCCTAGTTGATTCTAGTGTCGTCTACGACTAAAAGTCTTCGCTTGGGGATTCATGAAGCCAGGTCTTACTATCATTACCTTGATAATTCATGAATCCTGATTTGCTTTTATATTATTGAGGTTTTCGTAATTTCTTTCAGGAAAGATAGATAGTAATCGCAAAGTTCTCTTCGTCTCAGACTTTATGATTCCTCAAGATAGATTTCTAAAGACCGATCTTAGTTGATCTTTCGAAGATTGTTCTTGAGAGGTGGTTACGAATCTAGGATGCTCTTCGGGAGGCGTAAGTTCCAGATTTTTTAGGTTTGCTAGCTTTTCTATTGCAAACAGATTTTCATACCTTGATCTTTGATCTGAATGGAAATCAATTAGGCTTATCTATTAGAGGTAGATTGGTATCAAAAGTCTTCACTTCGGCTGAAGCAACTCTTAGGATGTAAAGGACGTCAGCTAAAGGAATTAAGTGTGTATAACCTTGCGAGGTTCAAGAGACGTAAGGAGCGCAACTGTAACTGAATCGCTTGGAGGGTGGATTCGGTCTCAACTGTATTCCAGTCCGAAGTCTGATAGTAGGCTAGTGTCTGTAGCGGCTTAATACAGCGTGGTGTTCAATCTGGATGAGGTCCCGGGAATTTTCTGCTATTGCGGTTTCCTCGTTAACAAAATTTCTGGTGTCTTGTGTTTTTCCTTTTTCCGCATTATATTGTTTATCTTTATAATTGGATTTACACAGGTTTGTACGTATTCAATCTAAGTAGATACATCTGCTTAATTGTAATCGATTACGAGACTAGTTTCTTGTAGAATTCATATCTTGAAATATATATAACAAGTTTAATCACTTGGAAGAATTCCGATTGAATTATTTGGATACGACTAGATTGATAGTGGATATTGATTTTTTGAGATCGTCCAAGTACTCTGCTTAACAATCAGGTTCACGGACCTTGTGTCTTTATACAAACTGATTGAGTAGAGGTTGAGATATTAACTCTATATACATATTGTATTGTCAAGGATCATTAAGTTGGTCTACTAACAATTGTATTAAGTTTTGACTATACAAGTTGTCGAACGAAAAAGTTGGGCGTATTTGGTATCCCCTGTGTTTTTCAGAGTTTTTCTATTTCTCTCTAAGATCAGTATGTATAAACCAAAGGTACATGTATCTAATTGTATAGAAGAGTTCTTGGATGATCTCAAAAATCAATGTCCAAGATCAATCTAGTTGTATCTGAATTATCGGGATCTGAATTCTAACAAGTACGTAACTAGTAATGTATCTTTCAAGATATTAATTCAACAAGAACAAGTCTTGTTTTTAATTTCAAAATAATAAGGACTTAAACTATCTAGACTAGATTGATCACGTACTACTTATGTTATTTTTATTATAAAGATAGACAATATAATGCCGAAAAGGAAAATCACAAGACACCTGAATTTTGTTAACGAGGAAAACTACACGTGCAGAAAAACTTCGGGACCTCGTGCACCTTTGAACACCAAACGGCATTAAACCATTATAAATACTAGCCTACTATCAGACTTCGGACTAGAATGTAGTTGAGACTGAATTAACCCTCTAAGCAATTCAGCTACAGTCATGTTGTTTACGTCTCTTGAACCTCTAAAGATTCTACTCGCTAGATTCCCTTAACTGACGTCCTTTACAGCATAAGAGTTGGTTCAACCTTAGTGAAGACGTTTTATACCTATCTGTCCATAACATACAAGCCTATTTGATTTCCCTTTTGAGATGTTTCAATATAGGTTTAGAAATCTGTTTGAAGTAGACAAAGTCTAGCAAACCTCATGGATCTTGAACAATTATACTTTTACCAAAGAGAATCCTAAATCACTAATCACCTCTCAAGAACAGTCCATACAGATCGAAGAAGAGTTTAGATATTTATTTTGAAGAACACAAAGTCAGAGACAAAGAGAACTTTGTGAATTATATCTATCTTTTTCCTGATCTAATTTTCACAAACTTCAATAACCAGTAGAGCATGATTCGGAAATAAAATAACCATCATGTAAAAATATCGTATGACCGGGTTTCACGAATCCCTAAGTAAAGTCTTCAAAGTTGTAACCTTATTCAGTTAGTGAAGAACCCTACGGTATAGAGGACGACTCTAGATTTGCAACTAGGACACACTAAGAAACCCTATTGCAAGTGTCTCTTTATTTATAGATTTAAAGGCTACAAATAACTTTGAATTCAATCTAAGGTTGCTTTAGATTCAAGCAAACACTTTCGCAGTTTAAATAAAATTCTTATTAGGAATTCATGTAAGCATGTGAAAATTCCACCTTGAAATTCCACCGAAGAATATGCATTATGGTCCGGAATTCTGGAACTGTGCATAATGATAGTCCATAGTGGCTCAGTAAACCTTTGAACTTAATTAAAATCAGTAAGAGTATTCAATAACACTCAAGGCCAAACAATGAACCACAAGCTCAAAGTGATTTTGTGAATAAAGTTGACTTTAAAGTGTCTGTGAGAGTTGTAGCAAAAGCGAACATAGTCTTGTAGGACAGTTCATGAGCTTCTCTTAAACTGGAATTGGATATGTTTGTAAACCGTGTTTGTAAACCACTACAAGTTCGTGAAGTCAGTCCGTAGGGGTTACGGGTTGTAAACCTCTGTCACTTAGTGAATTCAGATGGTAGTGGTTTGCAAACCTTACCCCAATCCCGGACTCAGATGTAAATGGTACGCAAACAAGCTTGTAAACCTCTAAAGTTCGCGGAATTCAAAATGACTAGGTAATACATGCAATTATGTGTACCTTGGGCAAAACATCATAATTAAATTTGAAACATTCCCAATAGCCATGACAATATCCATTATTGCTTAGGCAATTTCTAAGTGATGAACTTGAACAAAAATAGTTTGTGAACTATAAATTGTTCAAACTAAGATTGTTAACGTTCAACAAACATCCATTGCTTGAATCATATTTAGAGAGTTTAACCAAGACAAGGTTGAACTCGTTTTTTTTTTTTGTAATATTAATCTACTAATATGGAATGGTAGATACAATCAGTAAATAAGATAGATCAGTCTTCACATGCCTCTTTGTTGATGAAGCTCTCGCAAATGTATTTGTTCGTTCCTCAATCTCTTTTAGGATTATTCAGTGATATCCGACACTCAACTATCATGCTCTAATCCTCATCCGAGACGTAACTTTGGTAGACTAGAAATCAAGATATAGTTTTGTACATCAAATACTGAAAACAAGCTTGGGATAATAAAACTTGTGAGTTCGACCAAGTAATGCTCTAACACATCTATTCTTACGTTGAAACCAAAGTTTGGGGATCTTCTTTATTATTTTATGGTTTTCTCTGTAACTTTATGGTGTCTCCCTTTTTCCTCTTCCCTTTTTTCCCCATATAAGTGTATTTATATTTCTAGAAGATTCTGTGCCCAGCAGCCATAACTCTTGAATTTGTATTATGGAGATTTTTCAGGCCAACAGTCACAACTATGTGTAGGTTTTCACAGACAATCATCATAACTCTTTGTTGACGGTGGATTTTTTATGAGGGCTAAAATTGTAACATGCTAAGTTTTATATATTTCTGACTCGGCTTCAGACGAATATATGAAATTCATATTTTATAATTTGTACATGAAACATAAATATATGACGGAAACATTGGGACCTCCCCTGCTGAGTTCTTGATATTCCATATATTTTTATATTGTATTGTCTGACTCAGTATTCACTTCTATATAGAATCGAAAACGATTGGACGACTAAAACAGATTGCTTGCTAGTAAATAGCGATAACGACTTCAGGATGTCGCAATGTTTCCTGACTATATAGAATACATATGTATAGAATCTTAATGATTGGGTGGTCGATCCTAGACAGATTGCATGCTAGTATAGAGCGATAACGTCTTCAGGATGTCGCAATGTTCCCTGACTATATAGAATAAATGTTCAGAACGAGTATGATGCTTCCACCATCTCGTACCTCGATTCTCGAATAAATATAATGCTCCTAGACAGATTGCCTGTTAGTATAGAGCCATTCAATTAATTAATTCTAGTGCAGTATTCATCAATTGAATTCCTAGAAAATATTCCATTTTTACCACAATATTTTACTACTTCAAATCACGGCTTTTCCCAGCAGAATTCCATGAATTAGTAATAAATATTCAAATTTCAGGCATATGGGCCACCACCGAGTAAGCCCCGAGAAAATAGTGCGGGTGTACTTAGCAATAATGCACAAACGAGCATCCAAAAATATGGATGAATGTGAAAATATGAAGAGCTATGCAAGATAGGAAAAGAAAAATAAAAAAATAAAAAAAGAGGCACTCATGGGACCGGGCCCACTGGCCGGACGGCCATGCCACAGCCGTGGCCGGTCCCACACCTCTCCAATTCCCTTTTTTTTTTCACAACTCTTGATCTCGCACAGTCATGCAAACTCTTAGTTTTCCATATTTCTCCAAATATTGCTCAATTCTCCAAAAAGCCTAGTCCCACGACTATTGGGTCTTTTTTACCAATACAATATTAAAATAACATTATTTTAATATTCTAAAATATTGGACGTGTGAGAAAAAAACCCTAATTGCTCATTCATGCAAAAATCAAGAGTTTCAGTCAAGATCAAACTCTTCTGAAAATACAAAATATTGCACAAGTGTCCAACAAAATACCTAAAACTTTTAGGAATGGACACACGTGGGACATGGTGGCCCGTGCACCACCACGGCCGGACCTGGCCGGTCCCACACTTCTTCATTATTCTTTGGAAAATTCTCCAACTTTGGATAATTCTCCATATCTTGGATATTTCTTCATATTTTGGTGAATCCTTTTCGATAATTCTCTATACACGCTCAGTAGTCTATCCACCATCAATGGCCAAGGCTCTCATCCCCATTAATTGGTCGATATTTCTTCACCCACATTGGACAACTCTCCATCTCCAGGATCCAGAGTTCTCCAAAATTATGGTTTCAGATTATTGATAATTCTGATAAACATCAATAATTTTCATATTGATCCAGCTATCAATATTTTAATTAATATTTAATATTCGGTCATGCTACCAATGTTTTGTTACTCGACCGTCCGAGAGTAACATGATTTAGACGGCCATCCACTCGGCCGATCATCCAATATTTAATTGGACCGCCATCAATCATTCAATATTTATTAATACTCTAATGCCTACTTTGTTATTCGACAACTCATGACATATTATATCATGAATGAGCACTCTACAATAACTCTGCAGATTTCCTGTCGAATACTCGACATAGCATAATAGGTCCATGATCGAGTAATATCATTAGACCAATGCCCGTCGATCCAAATTATCAGAACATCATTATTGCCTCAACTGGTAAAATGATACATCACAATTCATCAGACTCGATATCTATTCATTATTTTTGTCCCAGCTGACACCTTATGCTCAATCCATGAGTCTCGGAGCATATCACACTCGTCCATTATGCTCGACTCATCAAGGCTAAGACTCATGGTCTAGTCAAGTCAACAATTGACCAATTAAATACATGTCTACCTTGCAGACTCCACATTCATGAGACATCAATCATGTCACATGGGGGATATTCATTAGGGTTTTGGCCTGGCAGTCCACAGCACGTGCGTACATCCACGATGAAAAATGTGAGTAATTCGTTCAAGAAGCTAAAGGAATTAGCAAAGTAGTGGATGGACAATCAACCAAGTCTCCCCACAATGTGGAACTGGCTCAACCAAAATTTCCCACTCCCACATCCTTCCACTCCTCTGCAACCGTCACACTTACTAGAGATCAATGTGTTAATTACTTCTGCAATATAAATAGGTTCATCAATCTATGAACATGATCAATCAGAATCATCGTAACTCAACAGTTCACTAAACTTGCAGAAGTCTCCAACACATCCACAATCATTCAATTATCATTGATCTCACACACTTCTCAGTTTCCCTCCTATAGATCAACCCTCATCCCTCTTTGTGACCGAATCGATTCTGGAAAGGACATTGAAGGTTTAGGCAGTTTGATCTCTCGAACTCAAAGCACTCCCATGCAGTGCATCTGTTAAAGGTTTGGGCAATTTGCTCAATTAAGGATCCACCTGTTGCACAACTCTCCACTATTCCTCAAAAACCAGCAAAAAAAATTCACCCATCAACACTCTTGAATTTGGATTGTGGAGGATTTTCGGACCAACATGTCGTAACTCTTTGTAGGTTTCCTCCAACAGTAATAACTTTTGAACTTGGATTATGGAAGCTTATCGTCCAAGCAATCATTACTCTTTATAGGTTTCCACTAACGGTTATAACTCTTGAATTGGGATTATGGAGACTTTATGCTGCCGATTGGCGCTTTAACTTTTTCAAAATTGTAAGGATGAATGTATGGTATCGACATGTCAGTCTAAAGGATGCTCATTTACATAAAAATTATTGATACTTGAAAATTGTGTATCTACATTTAATTTCCTTTCTTTCTTTTTCAAAATGTAGAAAATCATAAATATCTTCATCCTAATATTTTTCTTAAGAATATTTAATATTAAAAGAAAAAGGGTATTTAGCTCAGCTGGTCATCCCAGTTCCCCAAAGTTTCATGCGTTCCAGGAGGTCCCAGGTTCGAGCCCCCAATGGCGTAATATTGCAGAAATTAACATGGAAGGTAGAGTTAGTTTACCCCCCTTATGACACAATCTCAGCCCCCATCCGCTTCGGCTCCCTTGGCTAGGTTATCCATGAGGCTCGCTGGTAGGCTAGCACAACAACCTGTTCAATTAATGTAGTAGTATGTTGTTGGAGCTTAGCTTGTTAGGCTTCCAACTAGTTAATGTAATACTCTTTATCTAATAATAAATAAATAAAATTAAGTTTTTTTTTACAACAAACAATTTATTAGTTCTTTTTATGATGATTTTGGATGGAAGATTGTTTGATCTCGGATATTAATTTGATACGAAAAAGGCCACATGTAATAGAATCATGATGTTGTATGGTATTATTCGGGTGCAGATGCGGATATGGTACTATCCACATTTGAGTGTATCATTATTACAGTTACATGTAATGGACACTGGATGATAAAATGATAACGAAAATATTTAGCTTGATTTGTACGATCATTCTCTAAAATATCACAAATCTCATTAATTTCTCATGAACTTAGCTGAAGTATTCAAAATGTATAATCAGATTAAGATATACTCTTTTATGAAATTTCAGATATGTTTGTTGATACACAATCTATAAAAGGTCAAAAACGACAAGTTAGCTTTGGTAAGTGGTTGCTTTGATTTATCGTTGAGAAAAAATCTACAGGATGATGTATAAATTTCTATAGTGGATTTAAATTTTGAAGTTTACCAACATATTGGAGTTGATTTTGTGATCTCGTGCTAATAATCCCACCGTTGGTTGGGTGTGTAAAAGATTAGGGGAAAGGAACAAGTAGTTTTTAGGTGGGTTTTAATTTTTGTTCTTGGTTTGTTATTTTTACCAAATTAATTACATAATTCAAAAGACAGAACCCTAGCCCGTTTGATCCGTTTGGGTTGTATAAAGAATAGTAACTATTGATTGGATTTGGGAAAATTTCAAAAAATAAGGAAGGGTTGCAAAAGGAAAGCTGAAAAACATAATTAATGGGCTGAAAAAATAGAATATTATTAATATAAGGGAAATTGATGTGAGAAGGGAAAGCATGTGCGGTGGAATCAAATTTTTGAAAAAATAGAATTAAAATGATTAATTTAATCAGCGATCTTAGATAATTTAAGATCATGTCACAATTAAAACCCTAGATGATCAAAAATAAATTGCATTCAGAATTGTACTGTGGAAGGAACAATAATTTCAAATTTTGAGAATGGAGAAAGCTCAAGTACTTAATGACTTGATTATCAGCATCAAGATTTAAATTTTTTGGGAGGTTTTTGTAATAGGTTCTATAAATTCCAACTTTTAAATCATTTTCTCTCACTTTTAGTTCTTGTTCTCTGAATGATTGATGAGCAAAAGTCTTGCAGGCGGGTAAAGAATATGAGGTTAATTTTGAGATCAAGCAGAGAAGGACCCAGGAAGGCTGATTTTTTTTTCCAGGTCTGAACTAGTAGCTTGGTTAAAGCCCAATATTTAGTTAAAAAAAATAGAAGCTTGTGGACTGAGAAGGATGATTTTCTCACTCAAATGATTTAATCTTTTTTTAGAACTGGCCATCTTCTAAAAGAAATAAATGCTACTTACATCTCTCTTATACCTAAAATTTTAAATCCCATAACTCCAACAGAATTCATACCTACTGCTCTGGGAAATACAATATACAAAATTATCTCAAAACTTATGGCTAATGGAATGAAAGGAATGCTAAGCAAGATTATTTGGCCTTTTCAGTTCGCTTTCATTCCAGGGAGGCTGATATTAGATAATATAACTATAGCGCATGAATTAATTCATGCAATGTGAAGAAAAGATGGTGAAGATGGATTAATGGGTTTTAAAATCGACATGTCAAAAGCATTCGATAGAGTCGAATGGAAATTTCTTATTGCCATAATGACAAAAATGAGCTTTTTTTTCTCCAGAATTTTGGTGTAACTTAGTTTTTCAGTGTATTTCTATGACTTTTCTGTCGATACTTCTTAATGGCTTTCCCACGCCTTTCTTTAAACCTTCTCAAGGATTAAGGCAGGGAGATACAATATCTCCCTATCTGTTTATGTTTTGTATTGAAGTCTTATCGTGAACTATTATCAATGCTAAAAACCAAAGCTTATTAAAAGGGGTAAAAATTTGTAAAAATGCCCTTTCTATGAGCCGGTGACTGTTTAGTCTTTTGTGAGGCAGACACTACTTCGAGTACCAATTTAGTCAAACTATTTTGTTACTTTGGAGAGGCTTCCGGGCAATTAATCAATCTTAATAAATCGGGAGTCTTCTTTAGTCCAAGAACAGATCCAGATATAAAAAATGTTGCGAAACAAATATTGGGTATCAGGGTTATTCCTTTGGATGATAGGTATTTATGGGCACCTCTATTCACTAACAAATCCAAGATCAAGATCTTTGAACCTCTTGTAGAAAAAATGATAAGTAGGCTCGTCGGTTGGAACGAAAAAGATCTAAACACAGCCGGAAAAACTGTTATGATAAAAAAATGTTACGTCCTCATTGAGTGTATGTCAAATCAATTGCTTTAGAATTCCTAAGAAAAATTGTAAGAATCTAACAAATCTTCAAAGAAACTATTGGTGGGGAAAATATATTAATGGTAAAAATGATCAAGGAAAAAATTGTGTCTTTTTGAAATCCTGGCAGTCCTTTTGTAAACCTCTTTCTGAAGGGGGTTTAGGTTTCCAGAATATAGAAGACTTCAATATTGTTATGTTGGAAAAAATGGGATGGAGGTTAAAAGAAAATCCTGATTCTCTACGTGCTAAAATTTTAAAAGCTAAATATTTTCCCAACACAGATATTTCACACATGGAATCAAAGCTAAACGATAGAGACAGTTGGGTTGGGAAGGCATTCTAGCTGGTGTTGAACAAATCCAGAAAATAGGAAGCGGAAATATAGTTAATGTATGGACTGATTACTGGATACTAGAAATCAATCATCTTGAAAAGACGAGGGTACCCAAATACACATCAATCTTTTTGTTTGATCACAACCTATTCAATCTCTACCGTGTATAAACCTCTTGGAGCAACAATCGCTCAAGGAATATTTCAACACGGTGTCCACTTGAAATAGGGTTAGTCCGAACTGGCCTAACAATGTGAGAATATCAAAGTCAAGTCGAGAAATCCAATACACTTTGTGTGATCGTCTATGGATATGAAATCGAGACAATACTACAACAAAGTGTTCACTTGATAATAGGTACGGTATAACCAAAACCTTATAGGATCAATATCAAGTGCCTAGTTAACATACAAGTGCATTTACTTAAATTATATAAATAAATATAATTGCGGAAATAAAGTAAATGAAACAGCAAGATTTTGTTAATGACGAAACCGGATATGAAGAAAAACCCCGAGACCTAGTCCAGTTTTGAATACTCTCATAATTAAGCCGCTATAAAAAATCTAAACCAACTTCGTATAGTTGAGGCCAAGCAGACTACCTCTAGCTACTTAGTTCCCTCAGTATCCCTGTGCCTTCGACTTCTACAGTCACACACGTGAATAGCAAGTCCTTTGGATCGTATTCCAAACAGCAAAGGAACAATCTGTTTGGTAACCACTCTAATCAATCTTTGCTACAAGATATATATGAGTTGTTGACAAAGGCTCTTATGTTTAATCTAATAAACTCATTTTTGTGGTTAGATCAATCTAACTTTAACTACCGAAATAGTCAAGTATAGATTCACACTCAATCAAAATAAATCTCAAAGAGATATATTAAGAATGTCGATCTCACGCAATTAATCAATCGAATAAATCTGATTCTAGTTTGATCCCAGCCAATCAATGTTTGTGCACAGAAATTCACAAGATACAAAAACCAATAAGAAATCTTCTTCGTCTTCAAATCTTCTTTAATCTTCAATAACCTGCACAACACCACTTGAATCTCTTGTGATCAATCACGCACAGAACGGGGTCTATTAACAATGGATTGTCATAAGATGTCTTTAGATCTACAAATAGTTATACATATCCCGTCGATACTGTGATCTAGTTTGAGTGAATCTTATATCAGAAGATAAGATTCTCAAGAATAAACAAACTAGGTCAATCAAAGTTTAACCAACCGTTAGTCAATCAAATCAATCGAAAACTAATAACACTGCAATTATTTAGTTTCCCACCAACGGTACTCGTAGAGCTTCTTGATCCCACAAAAGTATTTAAACGAGAGGTCGTAAGAGATTTCACCTAATTAGGATACTTTCCTCTCCGAATAGACGGCTCCACCAGAAACAACAAGAAATGAAGTTTGCCTGGCTCTTAGGATAGTTTGCTAGAAATGAAATCTTAAGTATTTATAGACCAAGGATGTTTGGACATCAAGGAATTTCCAAAACCAAAAATATTCTCAAGATTTGCAATGAATGACAAAATTCGGTTTTCCTAATTCCAATAAATGCTTGTCCAATATTTCTGAAATCTCTCAATAGAAAATTTCCAACTAGTAAATGCACATTACTAATTTTTATTTTCTAGAGCTACACATTAATTGCTGGAAATCAATGTATATAAAATCAAAAACCTTAATTAAAAGATTCCTAATTTATTACGGCACAGGATCACCTTGAGTACTAAGGAATATCTTTGAACAATAAATGATAAGAGTTACTGCTCGTGTTCAAAGTATGTTGACATCTTTTCACTGCAAATCCTTATTTCATATTTACATGGATTTACATTCTTGGAATCGATTACATCACACTTCCAAACAAGTTTAGAATTGGTTCACCTGTATTCCAAGACTACTATGTGATTGATCAAATACCAAATCACATACATGGGTTCAATCGGTTCTACCAATCACTAGGATCGGTTATACCTAATTATGGAAAAACTTGTGATCGGTCACACCAGTCACTAGGATCGGGTACACCAGTTACAAGGATCGGTTCCATCTACACATGGTGTTACTTGTGATCGGTCACACCAGTTACCAGGACCGGTTACCAATTACAAGGATCGGTCACACAACACTCGTGATCGGTCACACCAATTACAAGGATCGATCATACCATCACATGGTGATTACTTAGGATCAGTTACACCAATTAATAAAAACCAGTCATACCAGATCATAAGTCAGGCATTGTGATTAGTTATACCAAGATACATAACATAAGTTAAGATCGGTTCTACCATCTCACACATATTGGTCATCCAAAGATTTGCAATGAATAGCCGGACCAATAAGCCTAATGATTTCCCTTTTGATTCAAGAAGCAAGTTCATGAATGTACTTCCTTTAAACAAATGTAAAATATTGTTTCCTAGGATGAAATCTTCACCATAACCCATTAACATAATCATAACAATATATATACAAGATTATGTCGATGTTATATCTACGAAGTTCAAAAGATAAGAATTATACTTCGTAGTTTAATTCCCTAATACTATGATCATGTCACATCAGTAGAGTATTATACAATATGTATAGTATATACAGCTTTGCAGTTATGTTTTTAATATAGCACGACTTGAAAGATACGTTAGGAATGAAACAATTCATGTCAATATTACTAACCTCAAGTGGATGTATGATGTCGTCGTTGTAGTTCGCTATTTCTTCACATTCTTCAGGTCTTCGGAATAATACTTGTATGTCTCAGCATTGCTAGACTTTCTAGTCTAACCTAATCAAAGTTGACTCTAGTATTTAATCAAGCGACTCTAGATGAGTTTTGATACTAAAATATGACAACCAAACTTGACATACCAATGCTTAGTGAGTTCAACCGAGCTATGCTCTAATAATCTCCTCCTTTGTCAATTTTTGTGACAAAACTCTTACTACATATGGATAAACAAATTACAAAAAAATTCATTTAACATACGCTTGATTCCAAGTTTCAACAACACAATAACCTACATATATTCAATCAATAAATGACGCTATTGACATTTGAATAACAAAAGCTTTTACTCTCCCTAAAGGTAAGCTAGGTAAATATTCAATCCGAACATCTTTTTTATTCCCCTTTTGTAGTAAGAATTACTACACAGCAATATGATATGTTTCTCCCCCTTAGTCAATGCTTTACTCTTTCGTTAGATATAACGTTTAATCACAATTGTCCTTGCCTTAGTGATTAAAAATCACTTGTTTACTCCATATATTTCTCCCCCTTTTTGTCACACAATGACAAAGGTTCGAGCAAATAAAGGACAAACCGAATGGATCTTACAAATCTAAAAGACTTGTAAACAACCTATAAGAGTTAAGTACGAAGGTTTCACATACCACTTTAGATAACCAATATTAAAACCGAAACTACAAAGTAATTTAGTTTCAATATGTTATCAAGGAAACAATTGCCCGAAGCAATTTTCCCTAATAGTTTAACAAATCGACTAAGAAACTTAATTCCCTTGTTAAACCGATTGTGTATGTACAATCGCTTATTTCGATAAGACCAAAATAAAGATTAGAACTAACTTTATTTCTCTCATCAGGCTCTAATTATTCAGATAATAACTTAGACCTTTCCCTTTAGACAAGACAAAAACTAGGTTAGTTAACTAGTTTTTCTTGTCAAGGCATTTGATTAGACTTGAATAACTGAATCCTCCAATTTGATAAGTCTAACTAAGATCAGAATTAACTTAGTTTCTCTTATTCGGAATCAATTGGACTAAACAAATGATCCCGTATTTTTGTTAAGCCTAAACAATACATACAAACCAAAATAAATTTCCTTGCACAATTATTTTCTTAACCGGAAGCAATTGAAACAAACATAAACATTATAGCACCGCAATTGCACCGAATTTCGTTAAGAAAAAACACTTGATACCTAACAATGAAGAAGATACCAAACAATAAGCCAAATAAATTGACACAGTTTTTCTTAACCGGAAACAATTGAATCACACACACATCCATACACAATATAATGGAACATATCAATTGTACCGAAATTTGTTAAGCAAAAGCAAAATATATGCAATATAAACAGCCTTTTCTTAGACAGGAAAATGATTAACTAACAAATTCGTTATCTCAAATTCCGCAGCCTCTTCTCCCCAGAAAGATATATCATTAAGCGCAATTTCAAATAAGAACTCTCCTCCAGTGTGTTGTCATCCTATCGCAATAACAAAAGAACAACAACAAAAGCAACCTTTACCAGAAAAAGGTTGAATCAGTTTTAACTAATGCGTGCCAATAGCAAAAGTTGAAAACCCGAAACATATATGTTATGGTAAACACAACTCATGTAAACACAAATTGATTCAACATATTGTGACTTTTCACATATGAGTTTCAATAGGAACACCTTATGATCCTTTGATAAAGCCTACCAACATGGGCTAGAAATTAATCCCGTTAAATCAAAAAGCCACACAAACAATAAGGGTTACACCATATGAGATCGAATATTAAGGTTAATAAAAACCGAAATCAAACATCTCATAAACCGAATACACATAGCAAAAATATAAACATTCATTCACAGGTTATGTAATCGGTAACTATCACAAGAAAAATTATAAAATAATAATTTTATTCATAAATAAACCTTATACAATAATTGAAGTAAATCAAAACATTGTTGTTTATTTTCTGGATCAAGTATTACAGCATATAACTTAATCCCTAGTGGTGCTTTGATTGTTCACTGAGGTTTCTTCAGTGTTCAAACTTTTGAAGCATGTCTCGTGAGACTTGTCAGCAACCACTTCTTGTTTTTCAAGTTTTTTTAACTTGTTTTTTCATTTCTGCAAGATCAGCTTTTGTTTCTTCAATCTTATCTTTCAGCCAATCTTGATTTCGAACCGTTATTATGAGATTGGTTCTTAGTTCTTCAAAACCATGGATATAGTTAACCATACTATCAGAAGGTATCCACTTGGTTTCTTTTGGATCTTGAAGGTTGTAAGCTAACATACATGACTCATCTTGGGATCCGGTAGAACTATCAGATTCATAATCAAACATGATTTTTAATATGATCTTCTTCAAACTTTATGTATTGATCCCTTGACAATCCTTAACTCTTTGAGCTTCCTCCTTATTTACCTTTGTAATACTGCGAGTTATTGGAGGCATGCTCAAGAATATAAATAAGAATTAATCAGGGTTTCTCAATACGAGCAAGAGAAAGTTTCACTTAAGAAGAGACAACTTTCGGACCGAATATCTAGGAAATTCCGAAAATATATTGAGAATATATTTTGTTTCTTGTGTCCGAAATTCTCAAGCTGGAAGGTTTATTAAAATTCGAAAATTTCAAATAAAACCTAATTATGGAAGATCATGATAAACATGAAAAACAATTTTTAAGACAAAATGGATTCGCAGATTATCCAAAATTTGTCACCTATTTTTCTGATACAAACGCAAAAACATGTGCTCTCGTTTTATGTGCTTCCTCATCCCAAAATTTATGAGCACGAACTTGGATGAGGGTGCACATTCTCCATACAACTAGGTTGTATCGGAGTAAGCCTTATCGTGCATACAATGAGTATCAGAAACATAGTTCATGTTTCTCTTTGGAAATTTCTGCCCAACATATTTTCTCCCAGAAAAGTTGACCTTTCTTAATCGCAAATAGATTTGGATCATGAGGAGAAACTGTACTGATGTGAGAATTTTCAGAGATAGATAAATCTCTCTTAATTCTTTTAATGAGATTTTCATAAGATTTTCTCAGTCTAAGGATTTCTTACTATGCACATCATCTTGACCACTTGAAACAATTATCAGAAATTTTCCCTAATTGTTTCTTTCGGCGGAAATTATTTCCTTCCCTTTCTTCTGGAATCGATCAGTAGGTAAATTACCTTCATGTAAACATATATTGTTTCGACATGAGTGCGATGGACCTTTTTCCAGAAGAGATTATAAACTCTTTTATCTGATTCTTTTGAGTTGATTTCAACGGGTTGGGGTATATTCAGTCTTTCTACCGAGGAATGATCTTTCAGTTTTTTAAGACAAGAAACTTCTTTTAACACTTTTACAACATTATTTTGAAGAAGTATAAGTTTCCTATCAAGTGAATGAAAGTTGTATTCCTTAAGATCTTTCTCACGGAACCGGTTCAAAGTTTCCTTTGGACAAGATTTCGTTTGATCATCAGTAGTTGTAGAAGATGATTTTTCATTCTCTTATGACTTAATGTAGTTAGGCAGACTACCATCATCATGATCTGTTTCAGACGTGATCAAACAAGTTTTGTTATCACAATCTGTAAAAGTCGAGCAAGGAATCAGAAGAAATTATAACAGAATCATTACTCAGAGTCATAGGATGAACCTTTTGTTCTTGAGTAAGAGATCTACCAAGAGCTTCTACTTTGACAGTGAGATCCGTATTCTCTTTGGCTAGATTATTTAGTTGAATGTCCTTTTCTCTTATCCCTTGCTTAATAAGATTATATTTTGTCTTTAATATTAGTATCCTTGTAGACAGAGATCTTATAGGCTTTAGGAGTTTTACCAACTCTTTATCAGCATCTTCTTTTCCATTAGAGATAGACTCAGATGTACTCTTAATTTTCGTAACTCCTGGATCATGAGTTAACGAAGTAGCAACATCTTCAACTTTTGAGTATTCACACTCTTGCAAAAAGTTAACTGAATTATCCATTAGATTTAATTCTTATATATAGGTTGGATCGCACCAAACACAGATTGTTAGATGTTTTCGTGTTTGCCTGCTCTGATACCAATTGAAAAGACGGGGGTACCCAAATACAACACAATCTTTTTGTTTGATCACAACCTATTCAATTTCTACCGTGTATAAACCTCTTGGAGCACCAATCACTCAAGGAATATTTCAACACGGTGTTCACTTGAAATAGGGTTAGTCCGAACTGGCCTAACAATGTGAGAATATCAAAGTCAAGTGGAGAAATCCAATACATTTTGTGTGATCGTCTATGGATATGAAATCGAGACAATACAACAACAAAGTGTTCACTTGATAATAGGTACGGTAAACCCGAAACATTATAGGATCAATATCAAGTGCGTAGTTAACACACAAGTGCATTTACTTAAATTGTATAAACAAATATAATTGCAGAAATAAAGTAAATGACACAACAAGATTTTGTTAACGAGGAAACCGGATATGCAGAAAAACCCCGGGACCTAGTCCAGTTTTGAATACTCTCAGAATTAATCCGTTATACAAAATCTAAACCAACTTCGTATAGTTGAGACCAAGCAGACTACCCCTAGCTACTTAGTTCCCTCAGTATCCCTGCACCTTCGACTTCTAGAATCACGCACATGAATAGCAAGTCCTTTGGATCGTATTCCAAACAACAAAGGAACAATCTGTTTGGTAACCACTCTAATCAATCTTTGCTACAAAATATAGATGAGTCGTTGACAAAGGCTCTTATGTTTAATCTAGTAAACTTCGTTATCTGGTTAGATCAATCTAACTTTAACTACCGAAATAGTCAAGTATAGATTTACACTCAATCAAAATAAATCTCAAAGAGATATATTGAGAATGCCAATATCAAGAAACTAATCAATCGAATAAATCCGATTCTAGTTGGATCCCAGCCGATCAAGGTTTGTGCACACAAATTCACAAGCGAAAACCAATAAGAAATCTTCTTCGTCTTCAAATCTTCTTTAATCTTCAATAACCTGCACAACACCACTTGAATCTCTTGTGATCAATCACGCACAGAACAGAGTCTGTTAACAATGGATTATCACAAGATGTATTTAGATCTACAAACAGTTCTAAAGATCCCGTGGATACTCTGATCTAGTTTGAGTGAATCTTATATCAGAAGAAAAGATTCTCAAGAATAAACAAAATAAGTGCAATCAAAGTTTTAACATCCGTTATTCAATCAAATCAATCGAAAACTAATAACACTGTAATTATCTAGTTTCCCACCAATGGTACTCGTAGAGCTTCTTGATCCCACAGAAGTCTTTAAACGAGCGGTCGTAAGAGATTTCACCCAATTAGGATACTTTCCTCTCCGAATAGACGGCTCCACCAGAAACAACAAGAAATGAAGTTTGCCTGGCTCTTGGGATAGTTTGCTAGAAAAGCAAACTTAGGTATTTATAGACCAAGGATGTTTGGACATCAAGGAATTTCCAAAACCGAAAATATTCTCAAGATTTGCAATGAATGGCAAAATTCGGTTTTCCTAATTCCAATAAATTCTTGTCCAATATTTCTGAAATCTCCCAATAGAAAATCTCCAACTAGTAAATGCACAATACTAATTTTTATTTTCTAAAGCTACACATTGATTGCTGGTAATTAATGTATATAAAATCAAAAACCTTAATTAAAAGATTCTTAGTTTATTTCGGCACAAGATCACCTTGAGTACTAAGGAATAACTTTGAACAATAAACGATAAGAGTTATTTCTCGTGTTCAAAGTATGTTCATATCTTTTCACTGCAAATCCTTATTTCATATTTACATAGATTTGCATTCTTGGAATCGATTACACCACACTTCCAAACAAGTTTAGAATTGGTTCACCTGTATTCCAAGACTACTATGTGATTGATCAAATACCAAATCACATATATGGGTTCAATCGGTTCTACCAATTACTAGGATCGGTTATACCTAATTATGGAAATACTTGTGATCGGTCACACCAGTCACTAGGATCGGTTACACCAGTTACAAGGATCGGTTCCATCTACACATGGTGTTACTTGTGATCGGTCACACCGGTCACACCAGTTACCAGGACCGGTTACCAATTACAAGGATTGTTCACACAACACTCGTGATCGGTCACACCAATTAATAGGATCGGTTACACCTATTACTAGGATCGGTCACGCCAATTACAAGGATCTATCATACCATCACATGGTGATTACTTCGGATCGGTTACACCAATTAATAAAACCAGTCATACCAGATCATAAGTCAGGCATTGTGATTAGTTATACCAAGATACATAACATAAGTTAAGATCGGTTCTACCATCTCACACATATTGGTCATCCAAAGATTTGCAATGAATATCCGGACCAATAAGCCTAATGATTTCCCTTTCGATTCACAAAGCAAGTTCATGAATGTACTTCCATTATACAAACGTAAAACATTGTTTCCTAGGATGAAATCTTCACCACAACCCATTCACATAATCATAACAATATATACAAGATTATGTCGATGTTATATCTATGAAGTTCAAAAGATAAGCGTTATACTTCGTAGTCTAATTCCCTAATACTATGATCATACTATTATGATCATTTCACATCACTAGAGTATTATACAATATGTACAGTATATACAGCTTCGCAGTTATGTTTTCAATATAGCACGACTTGAAAGATACGTTAGGAATGAAATAGTTCAAGTCAATATTACTAACCTCAAGTGGAAGGATGATGTCGTCGTTGTAGTTCGTTACTTCTTCACATTCTTCAGGTCTTCGGAGTAATACTTGTATGTCTCAACATTCCTAGACTTTCTAGTCTAACCTAAACGATGTTGACTCTAGTATTTAATCAAGCGACTCTAGATGATTTTTGATACTAAAATATGACAACCAAACTTGACATACCAACGCTTGGTGAGTTCAAACGAGCTATGCTCTAACACATCCTATACAAAAACCTGACATGGGAGCAGAAAACATAACTCTGGTAAGTCACCTTATAACTAATGATAGAACTTGGAATCTCAATAAACTGAGAAGTTGTTTCGACCAAAATACGATCAATCATATCCTAAAAATAAAAATTTCAACAAGTAATATAGAAGATACGACTCAATGGTCTTTGAACACAAAAGGTAACTTCACAGTTAAATCATTGTACAACAAAATTAACAATTCAGGAAATGATAGTAGAGACTGGAATCTAATTTGGAAGTTAAAAGTCCCTCCCTCGGTTAAAACCTTTTTATGGAACGCGACATATGCTATTCTCCCAAATAGTATGAGGATGGCTGCAGTCTTACCTCATATAACCAGCAGGTGTACTCTTTGTAATAGTGATGAGGAATCTCTGACTCATTTATTCATGTGTTGCAACTTTATAAAATAGGTATGGATGCATTTAAATTTTAGTATGGACTATGTGGTGGAAAACAATACTACCTTCCATGAATGGCTTAACTCTTGGTTCTCTAACACCAACAAAAATGGTTATATAATGCAGTGGGCAGAGTTCTGTAGTATTATAAGCTTGCACATCTGGAAAGCCAGATGTAATTGGGTCTTTAGGAAGGAAAAACAGAATAGTGCGGCTACGGTTAACACTATAGTTAAATTCATAAATAGTGTTGTTACTATTAGTGATCCAAGTTTCAGTTTATTGCAAGCTTTATATTATAATCCAATGTATGATGAATGTCTTGATATACATACTTCGGAGAACAAATCTGTGGAGACAAAAATTTGTTGCAATATAAATATTGCCCTGACCATGATTGATCCTATCTCTTCTTCTGGTATTGGCTTAACTGTAACTGATTTTGCAGGGTACACAATTGAAGCTAGAGGAAGTACCTACAATTGTACCAACAGAGAAGAATTGGAGAACAAAGGTACAGAAATTGCTTTCCGGTGGGCAACATAATGGAGTCATCATGAAGTAACTTTCCAAAGTGATTTGATGCCTACTTTGATCCTACTCAAAGGAATGTATATTAAAGCAAGGAAACTAAGATACTCTATTAGTAATAAGTTCCAAAGAATTAATCTTGAAGTAGTAAACTTTAAAATTTCAGAACTTTTCTTTTGTAACAGATTCAATGTATTGTGGGCAGCTCATACAACAACTTATTGTAATATTTACAATCTCCAAAACAGTTGGAAAGGAGATGATCTAGGAGGCTTGCTGAACTTTTTCAATTATCAGTTCTTTAATGAAACTGTTTATTGGTCGAACTCTGATCTGATCATGCTAAGAAACTTTGAATTGTAATGTTAGAGGATAGCTTTTATTTTTTATGAAAAAAAGAAAGAGAAGATTATCCATGCTAAAGCCGAGGTTGGCCCTTTCATTAGTCTGCCCTTGAGATCAAGTATGTTTAGATTAAAAATATAATTGAAATGTGTGATTGCCAGGTTAAATTCTATACTTAGAAAATTATAAAATTTAGTTCCACCACACTACTTTCCCTCCTCACATCCGAATTTTCTTTCATATCAAACAATACTCAAGATATGAAAGGCCAAAACAAATAGAGATGTATTCCAAAACTTAAACCAGCTAGGATTATTACAGAGGAGGTAGGGCTAATTCTTGTGATGTTAGGTTCATTTTGTTTCCTTTTTGTTTCTTTAAGTTGATTTGGTAGCTTGTCATCTCGAATGGGACTTGAGAAATTTTAGTGATTGATGACTTAAAACATGAGATAAGGTTATTTATCATATCAAATATCAATACAACTAGATTACTCTTTAAGTGGGACTCTGTTAACCTTATTAGTTGATAATAAATTTATTTTACCATGTCATTTTCTTTCCCTACATGAATTATTACTTTTTAGGACTATTCTATCAAAGACATTTTCTAGTGCTAGCAAATCTCCATTGCTATTCAAAAACTTATGATCACTTCTTATATTCTTAAACCCATTGCCAAAACTCAAGAGTTACTTTCTATCGAATTTCCTCAATTTCTTTTCTCTGCGCCTATTCTGTCAACGTGAGTATAGTGATGAAGAAGACCTCTTGGAGTAGTTCCCTTACTCTTTTGAAGTTTGAGCGAGCCTTCTTTATTTCACCATCAACAAATTTAGATAGGACCTTTTTGGATGCACTACGTGTCAACCTAACATTAAACCTAACCAGTATTGTCAAAGACTACTCTTTTCCGTTGCCACTTTCACTTGCTCATTTGCTAACTTATACTAATATGAAGAAAGTTCTTTTTGCTTTAGTTTTTGTGATTTTGACTTTCACGGACTTGAAACTGGTAAACCAAAGTGATAAGTGTTGATCCTACATGAAAGTTAATGTTAGAAACACGGTTAACTCATCATGTACCTTAATCTCCCTACACTTGTTTTGATCTTAATTCATCATGTTGCTTTCATCAATGGCCCTATACTTATTATGTTTGTACAAAAAGTCTTGATGAACCGTGAAAAAAAACAGTCACTCACTCACATCAAAGATTTGAATTTCAATTTAAGTTACAAGTACGCAAGTGAAATGAGTTGATTGTTACATTTTCAAAGATTTAAAGACCTCACTAAAGATAAAGTAGAAAGAAATTGGAGGACCCTGGTAATTTGAGTGATTGTAAATTTAGCTATTTAGGTTTCATGAGAGCTCAGGGGTCCAATTGGAATCAGAAAACGTTATGTTAGTTCCTTTCTTGATCCACAAATTGATTCCAGGCCCCAGGGTCACTTCAGTATTACAAGGTAATGAAGGTATATTCCTTTTCTAGTTGGTAGGTTATCAAAATTTGCACTAAACAAATGCCAGAAATGCCAGAAATCCAAACTGATGTCAGTGATGTGTATCTAGTTTTTATTACAGTACTTTCATGTCTTTATCCACCATGAGTCCTGTAAATCAAGGGTTCCTAGTTCATCAAATGGGAACCGACTAGCTTGTTTGAATTCACAAAAAAGCCTGTAAGTAA
This sequence comes from Papaver atlanticum, assembly GCA_023531105.1. NCBI lineage: Eukaryota > Viridiplantae > Streptophyta > Magnoliopsida > Ranunculales > Papaveraceae > Papaver > Papaver atlanticum. The sequence goes on along the minus strand of JAJJMB010010117.1, from coordinate 1,050,731 downwards.
CTCAATTACTCGAGCTCTAATTTTGTAGTTCCCAATTGGTAGAACTACAAACAAAGATTGAATAGGCAATTCTTAAGTTATTCATCCTTAAAACCAACTCGAATTTGACTCTCGACATAATCTTCTAACCGATTAAGTTACATGGTAGTACACTACTCAAAAACAAATCACAATTACTCTCTCCCTTCAAAACTAAGTTGCAAAAAGGAAGAAAAAACACAAAAAGAGAAGCTCAAATCAAACGTAGAACAATCTTACTATTGTTTCAGCTTTTTATCATTTCTGCTTTTCTTTCTCAGCTCTCGTTTCTCTGATGAATATTCTCTTTTAATTAATAAGTTACGCATTGCCATATTTACTGCTTCAGCAACTGCTGCCAATGTCTGTTCCTCTTTCGCTATGGACACACTACCTTGCAACTTCTCAAGGAGTTTCTCTCCTCCAGGTATTTTGCTGTCTTCCAACACAATTGGGTCACTCCAAGTGGAACCTTTACTCTCTTTATGGATACCGGAGACTACTCTTACACGTGCAAAAGATGGGTCATCTAATGCAGGTAAATTAGAGGCACCTGTAATCATCCACAAGTGCTCTGCTGAAGAGTTTAAACCCAAGCTTGTCGGGATTAAAGTCTCCCCCACAGAAACAACCTACAACAATCAATTGAGATGTGATGATGTTCACAGGAATATGACAGAAGATTGGTGAATGTGTGGGGGAGAAATTTAGTACATTAAAATTCAATTCATTCATACCTTGATAACAGAAAGAGTTTTCGCAAAAAGATCGCAGCTCAGAAGCAAAACTCCTTGCAAGCTAAAACAGGAGAAAAAATGTGGTCATATCAATAACTAAAAAAGTTAGGTTTTAAGGAAGTATTAAGTAACAAGGAAATAGAGAATAGAAAAATGCTCAGGACCTACCCTTGAACGGCCACTGCAACTATTGAACCATTTGGATAGGCACATATGTCAGTAACAGCAGAAGAGAATGCATCTTCTTTTTCACTAGGTTCTCGAACCCCTGCCTTTAGAGAGCAACCATAAAGATACTACTAACTAGGTAAGCAAGAACGTGAACTACTTTGCCATCACCAACACCAGAATAAATCCAAAAAATCTAAAAGCTGACTTACCTGTGCTGATACATCACATGTATCAAGAAGGGCTCCAGAAGTGATATCCCACAAACGAACCTAAAAAACCACATAGCAATAATGTAATTAGGCTAACTGCATTTTGAACCATCCAGTAGCTTAACAAAATACTCACAGTACAATCACCGCTTCCAGAGAGAAGAAATCCTTCTGGGAGTTCTGGAGACGCAACAACAGCAACACAGGAAACAAATCTGCCATAAAGGGTTCATAAGTCATTTATTCACCAACTATTACTAAGATACGGTTCATATTTTACGCTATTTTGGGGTCATGACCACATACAAATACAAAAAAGGAACCAGATTGCGTAGGAACTACGGCAGAGAGGGTAATTTATTACGTGCTTAAAAAACAAATGCCATTAGCAAAAGACACAATAAAGCAATAACTTACTCACTCTGTATGACCAAGGCAAAAGCTCTGTATCTCATGCGCTCCACTTAAAGGCTTCTCAGGGAAAACAGTGACCTGTCAAAATAAGAGTGACTTGTCAGAATAAGTAACCTAAATACATTAAGCAATTATAATCAAGTAATACATGATTATTTTATAGAGAGGGAGATATATTACACGAATTTTGAAGTCACGGTCAGCACTAATGATGAACCTTCCATCAGGAGAGAATTCCTGCAAGCTGAACGGTAAATTAATAGCAGTAGGGAATGGTTCTAGTAACAGTAATATTAACTCATGGCGTAAAAGACTACGATGTCCCATAAAAGGGAATGGTTCTAGTAACAGTAATATTAACTCATGGCGTAAAAGACTACGATGTCCCATAAAAAACTAATTCAACGTTAGGATCTACTACTGATGCATGTTAGTAGTTAGATAACAATACAATCAGATACGTGATGCAGAAAGATAAAAGACTAAGAATCTCATATTTCTTCTTATTCTTTTAGCAGTGATGAACACTTTATGATATGGCGACAAAACAGTTTTCGAAGACTTAGCTAGGAAACTCCGTGGTCTTTAAAATGTGTTGTATAGCTGATCCATTCCTTCTGTCTGTACATATATATTGATTTTTATTAATCTTACATATTGACCTTTTTTGGCTCGAACCTATTGGAAGGTCTCTATTTCAATGCTATTGGTAAGTTATGATTGTGTATTTAGAACAATTAACCATATAAAGGAACTATTGTATCTGTAAGACTGTCACAAGATTTTATTTCCTCGAAATGCTTATTCAAAATTCGACGGATAATAGAAACTCCGCATCATATATGTATGCGTATGTTTTCTAGCAATGCTAGTCGCAACAGAGCCGAAATTAGGATGATTGGTCTTCACATGTCTATTTATGCCAACAACATTACAGACAACAGTTCTTTAGGAACTAAAATTAGTCCCAACGCAACACCAAAAATCAAACTCAAATAACTTCTACAAATTTATCTGGAAAGATCATGCAAGGTACATATAATTTTTCCACCAGATTATTCAGATAACACACAAACATGAATAAGAGAAGAGGTGACACACCAGGCTAGTAATGATACTGCAGTAGTGCCCAAATAAAGATGTTGGCTTGTTATTAGTTTCATTGCAAATACCATCTAACCCGACCACCCAAACAACTCCGAACTTATCAGCAAAAGTAACAAATAAATCATCATGGCTTATCGCCACCGCAGTCACTCGCTTCTCTGAACACCTGTTATCATTGCACCAAACAAAATGATATAAAAAGGACAATATAGTAATTGCAATTGGAACATGAAAGAACTAGTGAAAATACCACAAAAGAAAACAACTGGAGATTTACCGACTACTTCAGATTTCAGTTGTTTAGGATATGTCTTTGTACGAAGGTATATAATGCATTTCTACAACTTGCATCTCGTGTATGATTAATAATAAGAATCAGAACCTTGGGTTTGATTACTGTAATAGATTCCATAATACATGCAGTAAGTAATATAAGAAACTAAGCAAGCACCAGTTAGCATAATTCAGTATCTTTACTCTGGTTTGTTTAGTACTTTAGTTGAATGTCATTGTTAGATCAGTAATTTTGTATGAACCCTGGTTTTTTGGGCAGAGTTACACTCTAACAAATCGTCATTACAGAATGTAATCCCCATACAAGTACAATCGTCATCATCTCTCACACAGACCAGAAGAACAATTTGACCAGAACAACCCTTTTTAAACATAATGAATCCTGGATATACCTCTAATTTAATCTATTCACTAATGACAGAGGTAACTCCCTCTTGCCACCCAGTGGATGCATCAACTGATAAAGATCAAGAGTAGGGCTAAGATTTTTGGTCAAATAAAATTTTGAGTCTTTTCTTCATTTTACTACTAGTTAATATTGAACCAAGAGGTCCAGGACCAATATGCTGATTCTGAAGAGGTTGGACATTGAGGAGGATTCCCTAATTGGTATGTAGTGTCTGCTATTCTTCAACTCTATCATTTCAAGTTGGCAGTTTGGTCATGTAATCAAGGCCAAGACTCAAATCATGTCCCCTAGAAACGAAAGTACATCAAGCTGCTTTCATCACTCTCTTGATAGTGGAAGCAAGACGAGTCAATGCATACTAGAAACAACTCAGCCCAGTGTATTGACCCAGTTGAGCAACCATTTTATTGTCCTTGCTTTAACAAGCTCCCCAATTCAAGGTTCGGTGAAAATCACGATTAAACTCGCCTTGCAACCCACTTCTTGACACTAGGTGTGGGGCAAAATTCACTCTCAAGTATTTGTTATGGTAATTGACGAACTTGGTCTGGACAAATTTCACTCTAAATCACTGTGCTGATATTCAATCTTGGAATGGATTGTTACAATCATCTTACAGTTGAAATCAAACAGTAATCTAAATAGACTTACACAGTACGGATGCAATGCCAAGAATCAGTACTCCAAATCTTAACAAGCTTATCATCACCAGCAGACGCAAAAAGACTTCCTTTTGCACCATAACAGATTGCCCTTATTGAACCAGTATGTTGGTTTCCACCAGAATCGTCCACTAAATTAATACAACAGTCTCCTCTGCATAAAAACAAAACAAAAAAGGTCAAATTATCACAAAATCAAAAACTATACTAACTGCTTGGATGCATTGGTTTTCTCATAACTAAGCAAATCAGTAACTGAAAACGAAAAAGAGAGTCATAAAGTTTACTGTAAATCATAGACGCGAAGTTGAGAACCAATAGCTACAGCAACAGATTTCTCAAGTGGGTGAACTGAGATTAGAGCTGGAGCAACCTCTGTTTCTTTGTTAATTCCTACTCCTACATCCATCAAAGTTTCCTCCTCCATTTGTTTTTTCTTTTTCTTCCTTAAAACACAGAGCTTAGTTTATTAGGACTTTTTTAGGGTTTTCGTTTTCAGTTTTTCCCCTTTACCACATCTTCCTCTTTGTAGGGTTTTACTGTTTCAGATGTTTCGTACAAAAACGGCCGTTTTATCCGATTTCATATTTTACACGCTACCAATATCAGGGGTAAGGGCGCATGGGCGAAGATTAGGGCACCTATACTTTTTTTTTTTTGAAGCATGAATATTATTAAATTACTTAATGGGCAATTACACAAGGGTATTAGATACCCAAAGATTCATCAGTTACAATTGGAATATTATGCCATGAATCTAAACTAGAAAAACATCGAAGCAGAGTGTGAGCGGCGGTTCTCTGATCAGAGATGCGTCGGGGGATATGTTGGGGTCGAAGGTCTTTCCGAAAGACCTTCGTTCAGTGCTTTCCACAAGAAAAACTCTACTTTTGATGGACATGACCGAGTCCATAAGAGCTTAGTTGATGGTAGAGGTGGTCAATGCGCTTGATCAAAGGTGCTAGTTTGGAAATTGCGTCCAAATGTTGAGGTGTACTGCCTGGAAGATAACTTTCTATCTCTTTTCTTTCTATCTTGATCCATCAGGTGCAGATACCTGAGAAGACAAAAGTAACTACTTCTAATAATGTTACTAAAATCATACTAAATACTAAAAATAGATACACCATGAATTACAGACACAAACTAGATCACACTAATGTAACTAAAAGATAGAAAAACAAATTTTGCTTAAAAGTAAAATACAATAAAACTGAGACTAAGAGAGATTAAAAGAGTCGAGTTCGCCGGCCCATTCACATAAAATTAAGTGTTGTGCTTGCTGCTGCTATGATAAAATATGAAGCTGTGATACAATTCTAAGATTCAGTACTCATAGTTTCCATCATGCGGTGAAGATGTTATGTAGGGTGTTGAGAATATTTCTCCTTGGTTAAGACATTGCATATGAAACAAACATTTTCATAGAGGACCAAGGATAGCAGGCTTCTAGCACGACTTGTCGTGATTTTGGAGCAGATGAATGATTAAGTGTCGATGACTGAAAATTGATGGTGTTATTTTTTGTTTTGGGCACCTATACTGCTTAAGCGGATGAATTTTTGATGGGGTATATGGGACAAATGATATGCTGATATGTGTCATCTTTATTTAATTGTTTTAACAAATTTTTTCCAAAAATACCAAAGATTGTTACAGGGCCTGGGGCCCATGGATGTGTGGTCCATCTAATTTCCCCTTTATATCTTACTAATATAAAGAAAATAGCTCTTTTTGGTAGGAGACCCCCTAAATTATTTAGTTGTCCCCATTTTTTACATATTTACATAAATATCATTGTTTAAAAAATAGATCAAATTTTTTAAAAACTTAATATCTTTCAAAATATACACCGGATTTTTTATAAATTTATATATTTGAAAAGCTCTTTCAATTATCTACGTAACGAGTACAAATAAGAATAGTAAATTTTTATTTTAGGAAAAAATTTTCATGGCTTTCAAATTAAGTACTGTTGGATGAGTAAAAATTCAAGCATGTGCATCACACATGTGTCCTTACTAGTGTATATAAAGGAACCTATGTATTATAGTTATTAATATCTCTCTAATAAGATGATTCTCCTTCTTGTCTCTACATCTCTTTCCTTCACCTCTGATTCTCCTTAATCACGTTATCAAGCACGAGTTATTCCCTGCCGCTAAAGAAATATTATTTTTTCGGGTTCTCATCAATCGGTATCTCGGAATCCCTATCATAGACTGATTTCAGTATTTTTATTTTATTTTTTCTCCCCTTTTCAATCTTCCGTTTAGAAGAAGATATTTTAATTAATCATGCGAAGCTTGCAAATGGAAGTTTAGGTCATCTGTAAATAGGGATTTGCGGATCTAGCTTTTGGTCTTAGTTAGGTACGGTGGAAAATATGGGAAAGAAAATATGTTCGCGATCCCGTCTATTGGCATTCAGAGTATAAAGAAAATCTGTGAAAGAAAAATCTCCAACCCGGTCTGATCCTGTGTATTCTGTTCCAGCCTGGTTTCGAGCTACGCGCGACCAAGGCTGTTCTGGTTTTGTGTATATACAGCGGGAACCAAAGTCTGAGGTATGTAACTAATGTGGATTTTTACATGGAATACTTGCTGGGGTTATTTATTTGTTTTTTTTAGAACATGCCTAGTTGTTTTTTTTTTTTTGTCTTAAGATAAGTCCACATCATATAAACGGTCAATTTAAATTAAATTATGATTGCTAATCTCGATCATTAAGAATTTTGATCTTAATGTTATTTTGTTCTATTGAATATGATATTGGATATAGTTGAATGGTGTCTTTTATTCAATTGGTTGTACCAACTCGATTCCAATGTATTTATTTGGGGTTTAAAAGTACTTGAGCACCATTATTGCGTACTTGATATTTTCTCCCCAAATTTGAATGTTCCGTGGAATTTAATCCACTTGCTCTACTATTAAAGAGTCGGTAGTTTCAAAAGATACGTTACAAATAAAATCACATGTATTCCAATTTTTGTGGAAGAACTCGCGAAAGGTGATATGAGTCAGAAAATTTCCATTTCTCTACTTCATCCATGATACTAACGAACCAGTATAAGTATAACAAGAAGAGAACTATCTTTAGTAATCTATTCAACCTAGAGTAAGTGGTTGACATGTTCTCTTGGCCTGTTGAGATAAAGAAATTTCTCAAATTAAGCTAAATGTAGCAAATTGAAAATGGAAAAAAATCACGAATGAGGGTCAGACGTACCGATTCATATGCTTATTGGCATAGTAAAATATGTGTAGAGGGACATATGTTTCATGACACAAAGATGTACTTTTGTATTCGGTAGTAATGTACTTTTATCAACCGAATATGGGATTAGCTAAAATGTAATTCTAGCTCCCATCATAAATGAAAGAGTTGGAAATGCACCTGTTTATAGGTGTTGGTATATGCAATATAATGCGTGTATCATAGTAGCAACCAATTTCTAGAGGAAATCATGCTTTAGACATCAACTTTAATGACAAGAAGAACTTTGCCTGGCCAATTGACTATTTAATTGAACTAGATCCAATGACCGCGCTTATGGAATAAAAAGTACATCATTCCCACGAGACATAAATTCTCTAAAGCACTTGAGATATATCTGGATGAAAAATATATCACCCCCATGAAACGTAACTTATATTCACTCTAAAGTACTTGAGTTGAATCCCACTTTTGTTACGTAATAAGGCCACACCACTTATTAAATCTCTCAAGACTCAATGTCTAACTGTTAGTGGTTTTTCTCCCACTAATTTAAGGAATGTACAGTAGTTGTTGAACTAATTCCTTATAATGTGAATACAATGATTGGATCATCGAGCGAAGCACTGCTCAAAATTTGTTGCCGAGATGGAACAAACACTAAAAGTTACATAAGCTCTGTATGTATTAAGGGCTAACCACACCTTGTTAAATTCCAAAGAAACCCATGCAAGTGGATATCATGTGGAAACTCACAGTGATGAGAATGTAATTGATTCCATCTTTTATAGTTTCTAATGTATTTGGAAGGAAACATATTTTAGAGAAACTAATGAGTCAATCTAGTGAAATGTAAATCACTATAGTAATTGTATTATTGACTCCGACGATGAAATGTTTGGAATTGACTCATAAAGGTTTTGACATAACCATAAAGGAACTTTGGTTGTGACATGATGTTTCTTTTTGAAAAGACTCATACGTACATCGATATGTTTGAGTAGACGAGACAACGTGAAAAAGATTGACAGAATACGAAGTAGTGGCATATCTCTCAATAAGTGTTTTCTAAAGTACTAGATGCACACACACCCCACCCCCCACCCCACCCCTCCCTCTCATGCATTATGCTTTTCAGTAAGAGAGCGTATCACTCATCTTACAAAGTCTTCAGTAAAACAGGATCAAGACCATCCTAAGATGCAAATGGAATACAATCCATATTACAAAAAAAGAAGAAGGTGATATTTAGAAAAATATCCATGCAGAATGCGGACCATTAAAGTGACTTATGGCTCTGGTGGATGTTTTGACATTTTGGACTAGTTATAGTTCCTAAGAAATTATGCGTTTGGAAAACTACTAACACATATTGTATATGTAAGAGCTCACTACCCCTTGTAAATGCTAGCGAGTGTACATCAAATGGACTTGATGAATATTGCATGTTTAATAGGATCAATGTAGAAGCATCTTATACCCAATGGTCTCGCAGAGACTATCATCAAAAGTTACAGATGATGTCTAAGGCATAGGTTATGCGTACCAACATACCTTTTATTGTTTTGGGGATATGCAATATTAACGCATCTTTACTTAATTTGTTTTAGAACCCAATAATAGTCAACCTTTTCTGCGTACCAGTTGGTAACTGGATATAAGCCTGACATTCGTGTTCTTACGCATTTTTGGTTGCATTATATATGTGCCATTACGAGCCCACATCGTACTATGATGAGTCATGAAAACGATTAAGTAGTTTTGTTGGATATTTACTCCCAACAATTATCCGCGTTTTAAAACCTTTGGCACGAGATCTCTTACCGCTAGATTTGCGGGTTGTCATTTTAATGAGACAGTCTTCATGTCGTTAGGGGGAGATGATAAAAAGTATTTTTCTAAGGGAACAACAGGAATTGTCGTGGTGTTCTCCCACTGTGTCTTATATTGATTCTTATACTCCACAAATGTAAATGTGAAGTGACAAAGAATAATCAATTTCAGAAAGTGCACTGATATCAGCAACGTGACAAGATCACATATACCATCTACAAATATGCCTTCAAGGTTAGAAATCCTCAGTATGAGGTACACCATAGACTAAGGTGTTACAACTGCACTTGGTGGAAGAGTAGTTAAGGTCATGGCTCCATAAAGGAAGATGGGGAGACCACCAGGTTCAATCAAAGCTCACCTAAAAAGAAAATACATGAGTAAGGCACAACCTAATTTGTATCATTAATGAAATCATCTCATTTGATTTTCTTTGACTATGTCCATGAATCAATACTGAAGGACGCTCTGAAGTTTAATGATTCCAGGGAACAATGAAATCCTAAAGGATTATGAGAACACACGTGAGTCAATGGAAAGATCGTGCGAGCATATTAATGATTATTTTTATGTATAGTTGCTCAAGGAAATAGAGCACGATGAGATCGAACCATGCTTCTTATTGTTTAATATCAATAAAGAGCATATTTGGCCTACACAATCCAGGTAGAACTTGGTTCTTTGACAAATATACATGTATTTGGTGTGGTAGTGCTAACCAACCAAGTGTAAAGCCTATGGGACATACATGATTATTTGTCATAAAGCATAGTGGGAATAATAAAGTCTCAAAGTATCAAGACTCGCCTTGTGGCGCGAGGATTCTCACAAAACCCTGGAATTGTCTTCTTGTAATGAACGTTATAACGTTCCGCTACTTAGTTAGGTTGGTAATTTCTAAAGGACTTGAAATACAGCATAGGTATGTGGTTGTTACATATCTCTGAAAGAATCAAAAGACAGAAGATATTTTAGATTTGATTGGATTAATATATGAAGAGTTGTCTAGTTTGTTTTGAAAGTATGGTAGTGTTTCTTATGGTTATGTTATGAATTTTTTTATAGAAAACTTGTTTCGGATCTTTATAGAATCCCTGCCAATGTCTTGCTTTGTCACCTGGCTATCTACCCTGACTATCTACGTTAGTCTTATCCCAGTTCTCCGCTGTGCTATTCTGGTCATGTGTGGTTTATTGGATTTAATGTTTTGGTTTACATATGATTATGTAGGTTTAGCATTTCTAATCTTCAAATTGACGTGGATATTTTTAACTATATGTAGGAAGTTTTAAATCTCTTCTTGTTTCTCTAGTGGTTTTTCATTAAAGACTTAGTGTGTTTAGTGTTCAATAATCTAGGATCTTTGTCATCGTTGGACATAAGCTTCTTGTGTGACTATTTTTAAGTTCTTTGTTTTCCAACCCCTCTTCCCCAGTAAGTTTCTTGTCTTATTAAAAAAAAAAACTGGTTTATCTGAAACCTCCTTAGCGCCTCTGTTTTACGTGCTGAATACGAAGAAATGATAACCCTCATTCCAAAAACCATGCTCCTTTGATCCGATTAACCCCCAGGTAAGTCCTCTCAAACTACTTTGTTCTTAAAAAATCAGTCTCATTTTATTTTATTTTTTTTACAGTTTTCTCTATATTGTTTAGTTTGATCAATCAACATTGGAGAACTGCCAACCCACATGCAGCAATCACGCATTTACCACGAATTCCTTCAGATCATGCACCGATTCTACTATAAACAAACTCTTTGGACTGGCAAGGAAACAAGAACTACAAATTTGAGCATTTGTGCTATCTCACCCTCAATTACATCAAGTGGTAAACTCAGGTGGGGACAGATTACATGATTCAGACTCTCACTTAAACCTCCAACTGAAGTTAATCTCAACTAGTGAAACCATGATGGAGTGGAGTAAAATTAACTTCGGACATCTACCCTATCAAAAAATCAACGGCCAAAATCAAGCAGGCGCAACATCAATGTGCTACGCAAAAAGGATCAGCTCTACACCATTGACTTCTTGTGGAAAAGCAGCTTCGTATAGATCATCTCACCCTGCTATACTGCCACGCAACCTACTGGAAACAAAGATCCAGAATACAATGGCTACAAACGATAGATCGAAACACAACTTTATTTCACACCAAAGCAACAATTCATCGAAGCTGTAACAATATTCAACAACTCCAGGACCAACAAAATAATTGGATCCATGATAAAAACGATATCATCAATCTTATGCTTGATCATTTCACAGATCAATATATGGCACCAAGTACGACGATGGATGAAAATTTGTTTGGAGACATCACCCAAGGCTAACTCCCCAACAATGTTCTCTCCTTACAGTGGAGGTAACCCCCGAGAAGATCAAGCTGGCACTTTTTTCGATTGGCTCAGAGCGCTCCCCAGGACCTGACGGCTATACTAGCAGGTTCTTCAAAGTCTTCTGGGAAACAACCCGGCCGCAAATTATTGATATGGTACGCAGCTTTTTCAACTCCCTTAACATCCACCCACTCATGAATTACACTAACCTCACCTTAATCCCAAAAGTGGAACACCCTTTTAAACCATCGCAATATAGACCAATAGGACTATGCAATGTCTCATACACAATTATTTCAAAGATACTAGTCAATCGCATACGACCTATTATCCCCTTCCTAATTAGCCCATATCAAACTGCATTTGTTCCCCAAATATCAATCCATGATAACATAGAAATCGCCGGCGAGTTTTTCCACTACATCAAATCGTCAAGCCGAATCAAGGACCCAAAAGTAGCGCTCAAGCTTGATATACAAAAAGCTTACGATTATTTAGACTGGGGTTTTATCAAACGAGCTTTCACCAAGCTAGGATTTCCGCAAATCTTTGTGGATTACATCATGTTATGCATCTCCACAGTAACCTACTCAGTCAACATCAACGGAACACCGCACGGATACATCACCCCCACTAGAGGAATAAGGAAGGTGATCCCCTCTCTTCTTATATTTTTATCATTTGTGCGGAAATCCTGTCAAAAATTTAGGAAATATAGAAACGCAAAAAAAAGATAGAAGGACTCCGTATTTCACAAAAATCGCCCCCAATCCTACATCTCATGTACGCGGATGACCTACTAATAACCTATAAAGCAACCACAAAAGGCACAAATCATCTCAAGCTACTGCTCCACGCTTATAGCACCTCAATAGGCCAACATATCAACACTTAAAAATCAACGATAATTCACCACCCGGAGCTCGACCAACAACAAGTAGACGATCTACAACAAATTTTTGGCATGCCAACAACTTCAACCCCACCCACCTACCTAGGAGTTCTATTTAAACAAGGGAGAATATCTTAACATATTTTTTCCACCCTCCCTCAGAGACTTGCTCGCAAGGGAAAATGATAGATGACCAAATGCTTAACACATGTAGGAAGGCTAGTGCTCATAAAACATTTCCTTACACCTACATCCAACCATCTTATGTAAACACAGATGTTTCCAGCATATATCCACCAAAAAATGGATCGCATCACAAGAAATTTCTTCTGGGGACATGACTCAGCTGTCAGAAAGCTACATCCAATAGGATTTGACAAGCTCATCAAGCCTAAATCCAAAGGAGGATTGGGAATTCGCAGTAGCAAAGAGCATAACAAGGCCCTCCTTATGAAGAGAATCTGGAATCCATGAGAAGCCAAATTCGGTAGTGGCTTTGCTTTACAATGAGAAATACCTTAAGTATCAACCCATCCTTCAAAATATCCTTCATTTCTCCTCTTCCATAAGCCCCCAATGGAGACAGCTTGCTTTCCTTATACCCATTTTGAAAAAACACATCTTCCACCAAATAGGAAATGGCTCGAATACCACGATCCAAGAAAATTGGATCCCACATATTGAAGATAACATCGACCCTTCTCTCTGCTACCTCATACAATCAGTCGTTGATATCATTGACCCTTCAACCAGGTCTTGGTACCATGAAAAACTGAATATCCTTCCCCCATCCACAATACAGAGAATCGTCAACCTTCATCTCCCACAAGAGAACCTGCCGGATAAAATAATTTGGCCTTTCACAAAATCAGGAAAATACATAACGGTTTCAGGATACAAATGCCTAACAGACACTTCGGATCTGCTGCAACACCACCCGCTACCACCATCCAAATACCTATGGACATTACCTTTCCACCAAAAGTACAGCTTTTCTTGTGGAAAGCACTTAACAAGGGGCTACCAACCCTCGAAATCCTTAACCGAATCCACCTTACCAACTCAAATATATGTCCCTAATGCAAGTCAGATCCTGAAACAGCAACACATATCCTACTACATTGTTCGATTGCTACAGATTCGTGGAACCTCCTACTCCCCCAAAACACCCTTCAAGGCATACTTTCATCCGTAAATCGTCAAACAACTATAGCCCAGCTCATTCAAACAAAAACTCGAAATAAAGCCACTACAACATTTTGTTTTCTTTTCTGGTCCCTTTGGTTAGCCAGAAATGATGTAATATACAACCAAAAGCAAACAAACCCAACAACCATAATGCAAATGGTTATCAAACTTCGGCACGAATATACATGGGCTCAATACAACCTCTCATTGGTGCTACCTGGTATGAAATTATCTACAAACCCTACGCACATGATCCAACACCCAACCAAAATTTTAGTGGGATGGAGAAAACCTCACGCATACTAGATCAAAATCAACAAGGATGGGGAGGCTAGAGGTCATCCGGGTCTTGCAGGAGTGGGTATCATTTGCAGAAATGATAAAGCTATCACAACCTTAGCAATTGCACAAACTCTATGGATAACCACCACCCTCATTGCCGAAACTTGGGCCATGCTTATCGCAACAAGAACGGATAACGATCGCGAATGACCAAAGGTACAATTTGAAACGGGTTCGGAAAACCTTCTGCGATTTTTAACCTCAACAACCGAACCACCTTGGTACTTAATCAATATGATAGCGAAAATCAAATCTAAAATGGCCCAAATTCCATACTGCACCATAAAGCACAATTACATGGAAGGGAATCGGGCGGCAGACGGACTAGCAAACAAAGGGCGGAAGACAACACATTAGCAAACCTATCAAAAACCATCTGGGATCATATAACACCACCGTGTATTAGTCATATTGTAATGGCAGATTCTATAGGTACAACGTACCCCCGTGTAATTTCGTCCTAATTTTAATAAATCTCATGCTTCAAAAAAAATATGATGGTTACAAAAGGGATTGATAGCCTTTTGTTACAAAAATCAAGTGACTTTAGACCACAAAGTGCGTTTACAATTAGATTGAACGTTCACTTACATATTGAAAGAATCATGTGAATGTAGTATAATCGTCTAAGTGGATATTTGATTTGGAAGGGATAAACAGGTAAGGTATTTTTCCTTGCGTATTCATAATCAAGTTCCTGATTTGGAATTGTAGCTACATATGTTGATGTTACAGACATGATGGGTGCTCTTAATGTAATAAGAGATCCTGAAAACGTTGGGGTACCAAAATACACCACCAACTTTTTCTTAGGCAATCTGTATGGACAAACTTAATACAGCTCTGAGAGTTAAACTCAATCAAGGAATAATATCTAGAGTTATATATATCTCTTTTTCTTGCGATTAGAACGTTTACAGAATCAAATCCGTGAACATAATCACAAAGAGATTACGTGGACGGTATCAAAGACCAATGTCTAAGAATCAATCAAGCAGTATCTAACAAACTAGGTCGGATTTATCTACTATGATTGATCAACGCACAACCTGTGACATTTCAATTATAAATATAATCAATATAATGTAGAAAAAGAAATAACTCGGACACCAGAAGTTTTGTTAATGAGGAAACCGCAAATGCAGAAAAACCCTAGGACAGATTGAACACCAAACTGTATTAATCCGCTACAGACACTAGCCTACTACCAATTAACTTCGAACTGGAATGTTGTTGAGCCCTAAAAGGTATCCCACCGATTAAAGTACAGTCGCGATCCTTACACTTCTTGAATCCTAGCAGGACTCCGCGCAATTGATTACCTTAGCTGGCTTCACGAATCCCTATGAAGTCTTTGTAGTCGCTAAACCCTAATAGGGTAAGGAAGATTACGACTCTAGATATAACAAGGACACACCAAAAAGTAGTGTCGGGACTCAAAGATCCCAGTTGCTTGAAGTTCACCTTTTATTAGACATTCAAAGCATAGGTTGCTTTAGGTTTAATCTAAGATAGCTTTGGAACCAAGCAAACAATACCGTTAGATGAATCTTTGAATCTGATTTACATAAGCAAGATATACACTATGGTTAGGTGAAATCGTAACCGAACCGTGTACAAAGACTATGTTCAAGGTGGTTAGCCGAAACTAGCCAATTTGAACTTAAAAGCTTAATACGCATTTTCATGAACACTTAAGACATTGACTATGAGTCACAATCATGTGATCAAATAAGTAACGTATTTTTAGAGAATTAATCAAATGCTAATTATCTCGTATAAATAATTTAATCACACTTGAAGATAATCGACATGGTTAGTAAATGCACAAAGTACAAATACCATAGCCGTTAATGACTCAGGTCAGTCAGAGTATGTATACCAGTTTGTAAACATTTAACCAAACCAAGTTGCGGAGTTAATAGAACAATTTAGGTATGCGTACCAGTTTGTAAACCTTAAGACTATGATCGGTGCCGGAGTCCACATAACTATTTTGGTTTAAGTACCGGTTTGGGTACCAAACCGAGTCCGGGAAAACATAACTATTTTGGTACGTGTAACGGTTTGTAAACTAACCCGATTCTGTAACTACAATTCCTAAACGGTTTGCATACGAGTATGCGTACCGATATGGTTCACGAGTTGAACAGATTTTCACATGATATACATAAGAATGTGCGTTCCAAAAATCTGCAAGTCGATATATAGCTACTCCGCTACGTGTACGAATACATGTAATACGGGTTCAGACTTATAAAAGTTTTCCCAGTTTGTAAGACTGATAACACTATCTTGTATCTGAATCTATAGTGGTTCTATATTTTTCTCCAAATCGAT